>JALAJA010001343.1:0-14025 GCA_023376005.1 Doryteuthis pealeii | reverse complement strand
GTAAAGTAAAGTAGACGGGGCGGCCTAAAAGTCGGTATCAACCAGTCAGCTGAGGGGAGTCTATCCCTTTCAATCTAGCCGCTAAGACGCAAGGAGATTTGTTTTCAGCATCTGAGGTGGAGTGCACACCTACCTCAGCTCCTTACTTTACGCGCACAGATCCTTTGCTATTCATACCTGAAGAATAAGTTCCATTACCCGTCGAACTGGGTAAACAGGTAGCAAGCGATTGTAATCTTCAAAATACAGACTCGAATGCCACAAAGTCCACTGCAAAATGACAGAGTATATATAAGACTCCCACAATGTCATTCAATCAACCAGTGAAGCAACCAATCAGACTCAAGGAATGGTAATGACCCAATCACAGATTCATAAATGGATCATTCTTGTTCCTATTTATAACCAGCGTGTCTGGCACTGCTTGAGTTATACTTAGCTGCTGTTATTAAAACCAACAGTAGATCACGAAACTGACTTCAAAGAGTAAGTTTCTTGCCAATTGAGGTGGAGCACACACACCTGTATTTACTCACAGATCCTTGCTACTCATCACCCTTAGTTGACGAAGGCGCAGTATGGTTTCCTAGGTGGAATGCTCTACTGAACCTGAGCTAAACGATGTCAATGTATTAAAAAAAATAAAAAAAAATTTGCTTAGGGATTTTGAAATCATAGATAATTCATAATAGTGAAGATTTGAGTTACCATCAACATCAGGTGGCAAGTTTATGTCATACCCAGGATACTAATATAGTTGGGTTGGGTCTTAGCTCAGTAGAGCATTTCGCCCATTTTTAAGGTAATTGGCAAGGTCCTGGTCAATTACTGTAAATAATCATACTAAGTAAATTAACCCGTCGAGTGTGGCAAGACAAGACAGCAAGTAGTTGTAACTCAATACGATTTCTGGTTTGGGCTGCATAGAGACTACTGCAATGCAGGATATTTATGGAGCCTCAGAGGATCATACACCAAGCAGCCAATCAGTTGGTTTTCACCTCTCTCTAGCTAAGCAGTAGTTATAGAGAGGGAGAGATTGGAGGAAACTTGAAATGTTCAAACACAGTGTCTGTGGATGACTTATATATATATTATAATATAACATTATATATATATATAATCTTATTATAATGGGATTGTGGGTTTGTCTGTCCTGTAACCGAACTATATACTATACAAGTCACAAATTCCCTTTGTTATTTCATCACATTCTCTATTGATTTTTATTTTTATTTAAACTCAATAATTGATAAAATTGCTTTATTATGGAGGTAAACTGTTTGACGCATACTCTCATAATCTATATACATGCAATTGGTATTTTATCAGACTCAACGAAATTATCAGTTTGTACAGTGTGAAATGTGGAAGGCTAAATTTATGCATATTGATTTTTAAAATTTGATTTTAATAATATTATGCTTAGTTTATTAATTAATTGTCTGATGTGTTGCGTATATGATATCTGATGATGGAATATGACCAAAAATCATCACATAAACGATATTACACCATATCTATTGTCAAACTAGATTGAAGAGCTCGTAGATAACTTGTTGACTAACAACCTGAGTGAAAGAATAAATAGTGAAACTAAGGAAAAATTCTTTACCGATAGTATGTGAGAGATGGGAGTTATGAGGGATATATATATAGGTCTACATACTTGTTGTCAATATACGCCCAGGTTGAGAGAGAGACGGTGAGTATCCGGAGAGAGTTATATATTGGGTGCTCACGATTATAGATCATGAATACGTATCTATTGAGTTGGATACTTCAGAGAGAGTTTGAGGGAGTACCTTCTGCTACGTAATAAGAGGCGTACTGATAAGAGGAGGAGCTTATTTTACTCTCGTATAAATGCGAAAAATAGTTGGAAAGTATAGTAATGTAATTAATTACAATTAATCAGGCACTTGTGGTATAACAGTTATCATCATAGGAATCAGATGTAGAATTATCCCCCAGACACTAAAAACAATATAATACTCCCGTTGCAATGGATTCTAACTTAACGTCGAGTTAGCAGACAAGAAAAACATGCAAGCTGTAACTTAATAGCAGTCGCTTGATGTTTGGCTGCATAGTTGCAAAGTGATGGCTGGAAGAGTGGGTACTTATCGCATGTCTTTACTCCCTGAACCAACAGCCAGATCAGTAACCCAGGAAATGAACTTGCCTGAGTTCATAATAAACAACCCAGAAGCTCCATATAAGCCACTACAAACTCTAGTTTTTTAGTTTGGTAGTCAGCGTGAGAGGTGATCGACATGCGTGTCCTGGCCTATTGTATATCTGCAGCCACGAGTCAGACGAGGTGTTCTTAAAGTCCACTTAGCTAGGGAAGAGAGGGAGAGAGTAGGCAGTCATCTCTATATGACGAGTTATTCTATTATATGAGACTGTACGACACACTCCGAGAGGACTGTCTATAAGATAAGGGAGGTGTAAGAGAGGGAATGAGGTCAGAGCGAGAGTATGATAGACCGCGAGTCTTCTTGCACTCTGCAATGTGCTATATATCAGAGCTATTGTCGTAGAAGCTAGAGACTTTAACATTTCCAAATAATGAAAGGGCATGAATTTTTACTATATTCTTCCCTCCAGCTATGGTAATAGTAGGGCAGACTGGGATCTATATAGTTATATTTTAAGTATGAAATGACAGATATTATGAATTTTCCTAGTTTGGTAATCATTAATAACTGTCTTTTAATTTCTAAAATGAAATATATATGTTCTTTTGCTGGAAATATAGGAAATTGTAGCAAGATAGAGAGGACATTCCTATGGATACACTGATGTTTGGCTTTTTCATATTATTTCACAAGAAATTAAATTTTTCTGAAGAGATTTGTTCATAATTCTTTCTTATCAGTTTTCTTATTTGTGATAGTTTATTAAAAATTAGTAAAATTACCTTGGCTATGTTTCTCGAAAATTGAACTTAATTGTATAGAAATGTCCAGGTTCAGAAATATTTTTCACCGCTTTGGCTGGAAGAGTTGGTAAAAGTTATGATAATCTGCTATAGATTATCTATTCACTTTGGTACAAAGTAAATTTTCTTATCTGTATCCATGCAGCGGCATTAAATCCAGGGTTTAGAATATCAATTAGAGTTCATCTAATTTAATGAATGCCGTTATCGTTTTTAGTGAGACAAAATGATTAGGTCTCCAGTATTAAATTTTCACATCTTGCCCAGTCCGCATAATATATTATATGTATGTCTTTATTGCTTTGAATTAATAAGATGAATTAAGGGTTGCTACAGACTGGGTTCCCACACGCATCCTGGAACCTGGAAAGAAAAATTTTGTTTTCAGTACTGGCAACTTTAAAGAATTTAGATAATAGTTGTTGATTAATTCTATATCTTCATTGAATTTAATGCCCGATCAATTTCAACGAAGATGGTACAGTCATACTTGGATTAGTTATAAAGCGATGACTTGTTTTACATTTTGTTACTTATCTGGAGATTTTAAACTGGGTTTTTTCTAGCGAATGTCAAATATCAACATGAACTAATGGTTTAAATCTCTGGTTACGGGTTGTATAGACTTAGTGGGGGTGGGGGATGGGATCTATGTTTAGATTTTTACGGCGTATAGACGAGTGGTCACAATTATGACATATGGCATGCTGAAAGAATATACACAACATTTTATAGTCTGAAAAGGAAAACAATAGATATTTGTTATGATTTTTATAAAATATAATCACACCTGTTCGTATATTATATATATAGTTCTAGAAGTATGGTGGGTATGTGGGAGTGTGTAAGGGTGGAAGTCATGGGTAATGGGACTTGTTCTCCGAGTGTTAAAATCATGTGATGATTGGTTAATTTACATATATGTATATTTCACTTGGATGGCTATTACCAATCTTTTTGACAAGGTATTGAATACCTCACACTCTCCCTCAGCTATGGGTAAATGCAGGGCAAACTGGGTTCTTTAACCTTTGGTTAGGTAACTCAGTCTAGGAGAAGGAAAAACTCTAATTCATAACTGTTGCTCGAACTCCGCTTAAGAAATTGACCCTTGTTTGTATCCTGCTCGTGTCGGAGAAGTTGGTAAATTATATATATACTATATATATATATAGTAATCTATATTATTATATATACACTTTTCACCTTGGCAATGATTAGGATGTGACACAAGGTCAATTTCTGTTAGCAGATTTAACAAGATTTGAATTCAGAATTTTCCTGCTCTATAGACTGGTTAACTAAACCAAGTTAGAAGAACCCAGTTTGCCCTGCCTTTTCGATTAGCCGGAGGAGAGTAATTGGGATACATACTTTCCAAAGGGTATGCACTGATGAAATGACAAACAGCCCTTGTCCAAGATTTGACTAGTTTTTATTACATTGCTCCAATGGCTCCATTACTCTGTTTTGAGTCATATGTGAGGTATTTAAATGTCAAAACCTTTGTGAGGTATTTAATGCCATCCCTTGTAGAAGAACAAGATAGAGGTTGGCTAAATATCATAACTCACCCATGCTGGGGATGTGTTTTTCTTCGCGATATATTGTTTGATTATTTGAATGTATAGCATGACTGTTTTTTATATAGATACTATGATGTCGTCAGGTCCTACTATGTGTATTGAGCCTACTCTCCAGCACCACGGTGACTTCCCCAAATATAATTGTGCAATTAATTGAGAACAAGCCTTTAATTTCCTATTCTTCTCGCAATACGTCAGTTTTAGACCCATTGAGTGGGGTGTCTCCGGTTGTCCGCGTCCAGCATGTTAGCCATTATGCCACGGATGAGGGAGTTTCAATCTTTCCTCAAGGTTTTAGTCTGAAAGTGAATGTTTTAGGCATGACTAGTGGTACTCACTATATGTCCTCCACGACATTAGCACTTATAAGCACGGAGTGTTGTACTAAATTGAAACAACCCACTTTAATTTCATTCTTCAACAACAGTCAGTTTTAGGACTATTGGAGCAGGTGTAATCAGTTTCTATTTTTTTTTTTCGAAGATCAGATTCATAATTTAAAAATCATTTTAAAATGTACATCTTCAGAATGATTACCCCATGAATTCAAATGTGGTTTCAGTGCTAAAATCATTACTGTATACAATGAAAACTGTACTGATGAGTTTAATTGCTTTTCATGGACTGAAACTCCTTCAGCAGGGAGAAGTGTCTACATCTCCCCCTGCCGAATGGGTTTCAGTCCATGTAAAAGCAATTAAGGTTTCCATATCCTGTCTGCTGCGCCATGTGGGATTGGAAGAACAGGCGGATTGTCAGATCAATCAGATGAATGAAGACCACCCAACAATGCCTGAAACATAAACAACTAAAGTATGAGAAGTGTCTACAATTACCACTCATTCGTTGTGTGGGGGGTCCAAGTAGTGAATGCTACCAGACATATTTAAAGAATAAGTTTCAAACCGTCGAACTGGGAAGACAAGGTAGCAAGCGATTGTAACTTAAATACAAACTCGAGTGCCACAAAGTCCACTGCCAAAATGAAGAGTATATATAGACTCCACAATGTCATTTAAATCAACAGTCAAGCAACCAATCAGAACTCAAGAATGGAATGACCCAAATCACCCTGATTCATGAAATGGATCATTCTTGATTCCTATTTATACCAGCTGGTCTTGGACACTGCTTGAGTTCTACTTAGCTGGCTGTTATTAAAACACCAACAGTAGACTAAACTGACTTCAATAATAATACAGAAATGCGTGGTACACATTTTTACCTTGAATGAGTGGTAACCAAACATTTGATTTGGTACCTAAAAAGAGCAGACTCCGCGCTAAATCGGCTCTAGATTTGATCCCTGACAATTTCAAGATACCATATCTGATTTGAAACCTAAAATTAATAGATTCCTTCATACAAAATGGCAACAACACTGGAATAACAACATCCACAATAAACTCTTCCTAATCAAAACCCACTTTGGGAGACTGGAGACCAACTTTAAGGAAGTCTAGAAAGGAAACCGTTTCATTGTATCTCGATTACGCATTTGTCATACAAGACTAACGCACTCCAATATTCTCAAACAAGAACAACAACCACAATGTGGAACATGTCAACACATTTGACAGTTAAACACTTATTCAATTCTTTTTCCTTTTCACTAGGGATAGACCAAGGAGATTGTTTTTGCATCTGACGTGGTGTAGAATAATCATACTATGTTCAAATTACTGTCAAATTGGTAAGACAAGGCATCTAGTATCCATAATTAATATTGAAATCAGTCAGTATGTATACTGTTGGTTTGGACAACAGCAACTGGCTAAGCACACACTTGAACTAGTGCCCAAAACAGCTGGTACTTATGCAAATCAAGAATAATCCATTCATTGTATTTGAGTGATTCCATTCCTTGAGTCCTGATTGGCTGGCTATGATGGTATGAGGCTTCATAAATACTCTGGCTTTCTGCAGTAGGATTGCAAAAAGGTTAGATCTGTATTAAGTTTACAGCTCCTTGTTGCAATTGTCTAACCAATTCGACAGTAATTGGACTTAGTAATGATTATTCACAAGGTGGAAGTGCCACACTTTATGATTCCGCTCCTCGCTTTACCTAGACAGACGTCTACCAACTGAGCTAAATTTGCACCAAAATTTGTGGCTAATGACTTTAATTTTTTTTCCTTTTTCCTTTCATTTTACTTTTTATTGGGCTATTAAATAAACTATCTAAATAAAACTTGGTGACTAGATAGCTTTATATTTGATCTACAAACCATGCAAATCTCATTGTTTTTCACTTAGTGGAAAATAGTTAAGTTGGTTTTGAATACAATGAAAGGAAGAATTGACTTGTTAGATTGCAAATGGCAGTAGAGACAAAAATAACTTAAGTGATTCTGGCAATAGTTGATCTTAAAGAGCCAACACAAGACTCATTTTAATTGTGTACTTTTGTTTCTTCTTCAAGCTCAGAGTAAACAAAAAGCATTTATTGTGAGTGTGGACATGTACAGCGAATGACTAAAAACAAGATTTAATTGTGTTCGAGGTACATAGTGTAATGGTTAGAGTTGTAAGAAATGACTTGTCGACTCAAGTTCAAATCCTGGACTGTGAAGAATAATCAAAGTTCCAATTACCGTCGAATTGGGAAGACATGGCAACAAAGGTTGTAACCCAATACAAACCCGAATAGTTGCAAAGTCTACTGCAGAATGACAGGGTATTTATAAACTCCACACTATCATTCAAATCAAGCAGCAATCAGAACTCAAGGAATGGATCATTCTTGGATTTCTATATATACCACTGTCTTGGACACTGCTTCAGTTGTGCTTAAGCTGCTGTTATTCAAACTAACAGTAGACTAACTGACTGTTAAACTCTGCTTAAGAATTAACTATGTGTCACATCCTACTCGTATGGTGGAGGTAGGTAAATACATACAAAAGACTGACTTCAATAGACTGAAGCTGTTTGCATTTTACATATCACTAATACCCTTGGAAAAGGTATGAATCAAACTACTCTCCCTCCAGTTGTGGGCAAATAGTAGGGCAGACTGGCCCTTTAACCATTTCTAGTCAATTAGTCTAAGAAGAAGGAAAACTCTGAATTCCAACCTGTTAAAATATGCTTAAGAAATTGACCTTGTGTCGCATCTTGCTTGTGTAACTATATCTTGCTCGTAACTATATAAAAACAAGGTTAAATAACTTTTTTAAACATCCTTTTATTGTCATATCTTATTATAATGGAAATTTGATGTCTGTCTGTGACCGAAACTATGTCACTGCTTACATCTCAAATAAGTTTATCATGAGTGTTTAATTTATAGTCAAATCATTAATAAATAGATTTTATTTATTAAGTATATCTTGATGAAAATCTGAGTCATATTTGCCTCAAAACAACCCATGTTATTAGTACTTTTAAAATCCTGAAATGTGCCTTACATATCACTAAGAAACAAAGGTTTATGGTATGGTCAATTTGCATACTGGTTTTAACAGAACCGGGATCGATAAATAATTACTTGGTGTTATTGATCTCTAACATTATTGTTTTATTCTCCCATGTATTAAAATCAATCTTATGAATGATTTCATATAGAAACCACTTAAAATATAATTAAAATAAGTATAATCTTTTTATATGCCTTCTTATTTAATTTCATTAGTCTTTCTAATTTTTTCTAAATTTATTTCAATATAATAACATGTGCTGGGGCACAGTCTCAGTGTATGTATGGGAACGATGCTCCAGCTCAGTATTACACTCGTTGTGTTGTATGATACCGAAGATAATACTATAAGGAGAGATTTCTTCTAATGCTGGCCGTTCCACAGATTATAGTATTATAGGGTCCTGACGGAAAGCTGGTTTTGTTCCTTTTCCAACTCGGCTGAAATATGATAACCAAAAGCTGTCAATGGGGTCAAACAAAACAAACAGGAACGCCTTCTGATAATTATACACAAAATATATACATTTCTTGTTTTTTTTTATACAATGATTAATATTCTTGTATAATGTCAGAAGAGCGAGGTGTTCAGTTGACTGGCGATCTACAGTTGTTTTGGATAAATATATTTCATTACATTAAAACTTAAATACTTATGCTTGAAGGGCGGATATTGTTGCTAGTTCAAATAATGTTGTAAAAATTCTTTGTTGTGGTACAGTGATGCTGATAGCTTTTTTTTAATTCAGTGCATTGTGGGATGCATGTATTTGATTTAAATGAAATCCTGGGAAATTTGATGGTTCCCAAGTAAAGTTTGTAAATAAATTTAGGGTTTTTATTCATGAACTGTAGAAATAACTAAAGCCATTTAACCCTATTGAAGTCAGTTAGTCTACTGTTGGTTTTGATAACAGCAGCTAAGTACAACTGACTTCAATATGGGCGCTGCGAACAGCAATGGAACTTGAAGATTGGGAAAGCTACTTCAGCTGGTATCTCTGCTGACTCAGCCAAAAGCTATGCTGCAACATTTGCAAGTGAAAAGCTGACCAAAGAAAACCTCCAAATGATGGATCGGGCCATGCTAAAAGAGTTGGGAATCACAACAATGGGAGAAGCCCTGTCTATCTTTAAACAAGCTAAGGAGACCTCTACCCAGACGACCTATACTAAGGCACCATCAGCCAAGCACCCCCCAGTTCCACTTTGAAATGACCCCCCAACAATTCAGAAAATTTTTGAATCGATTCAATAAACTCCTATCTTGTTATCCTACCCCCATGTAACTCGTTTCTAAGAAAATATTGAAATGTATTTACAGTTAGCTTGAAATGGAGAGAGAAGAAAAAAGAAAAACACAGAGAGACATGGATATGATTTTATTGTGTTTGTAGAAACAATGATACTCACCATCGCAGTGGGGTTCTAACTACCGTCGAGTTAGCAGACAAGAACAACATGCAAGGACTGTATTAAGTTACAGCTTGCCTGTTGTTCTCGTCTGCTAACTCGACGGTAGTTAGAACCCCACTGCGATGGTGAGTATCCAACAGTGTTCTTTTAGATTTTTTTATGTGTCAGGGATGCAGGACTCCTACCTATTAGAATCTCTGGTGTAATGGTTAACAAGCTAGTTTCATAGATCCATTACTATTAAACAGCAAGTTTGATTCTCGCTAGAGGTCCCATGATTGTGACCTTGTTTCAAATGCTAGGGGTAATTCTCTGTGAAATCATCCAGAAAAAAGTAAAATTGTCACCCACCCCCTTCAATTTTTCTCAAATTTTGTGCAGGTGTGGACTATATTAAAATTAGACTCTCCCCAAAATTTGAGCTACCAATTCCAAAGATTGGTAGAGTTATGTTGATTTTTAGCTCTCCAAATTTGGTGGGGTTCGTGAAAAATGGTTGCTGTAAAATGAGTTCTAGAGCTTCCCTACTCCTAAAAATTGGTTTATAAAAGCATTCTTGCCCAAGAAATCCAAAAATGCTATAAAAAAAAAGTCTTAAAGTTAACCAGTTTTAAGTTACTGATATTGGTAAATATTCTTTTTTTTCTTTTTTTTTTTTTTTACTATGATTATTCATGTGTAATACACTCTTTTGCCCCTAAGCCTAAAAGGTAGGACTATGTATCATATGAAACATCTAAATATTACCTTTTTTTTCAGCCATGTGTGTTGCCATATTCAGGATGGCATTACCAAAGTAGCAAATTTGTAACAAATACTTCTGTTTTATATCTATAAACTCTGCAGAACTCCAGAACTGGAGCCTTACCAGTTTAGTATTATATCAAGGATACTGTTCATTTCTGAAGAATAATCAAAGTTCCAATTACCATCGAATTGGGAAGACATGGCAACAAACAGTTGCAACCCAATACAAACCCGAATAGTTGCAAAGTCTACTGCAGAATGACAGGGTATTTATAAAACTACACAATATCATTCAAATCAAGCAGCCAATTAGAACTTAAGGAATGGAATCACCCAAATCGCCCAAATTCATGAATGGATCATTCTTGATTTCTATATATACCAACTGTCTTGGACACTGCTTAAGTTGTACTTAGCTGCTGTTATTCAAACCAACAGTAGAATAACTGACTTCAATAATCTCTTCCTAATGACATTTGGAAGTCTATAGAAAAGGCAGTAATCTGAACATTAGCTACATAAATGAGAGTAACCTCTCCTTGTATGTTTCACTTTGAGGAAGCCTTTGTTTTGGTCATTTCACCATAAATCTACACTGAAAATACAAATTTGTTTGAATCAATACAACTGCATGTTTTAACATGATAAAATGTGTTCTTAATTGTGCTTGCACATTATTTGAAATTAACTTAATTGTTATTGAGAACACATTTTATGATATTTTCATGTTAAAACATGCAGTTGTATTGATTCAAACAACTTCGTATTTTCAGTGTAGATTTACAGTGAAATGAAAATGGCCAGCCAAAACAAACAGCTTCCTCAAAGTGAAACATAGAAGGGAGGTTACTCTCATTTGTGTATAATCTTTGGAATTAATGTATATATTACCGAAAAGGCCAACCTTTCCAAATGAAACCAACATGAAATAAAATTGTTGAAATTTACTTTCATCACTGCTTGTTAAAACTAACGGACTGTAATAATAGTTGAGTCAGAAGGAATGTTTTTGGGTAGATTCTGCAAAAGAAGATCACTGAACCCTGGCCATGTTGTACAGAAATAAAATAAAACTGATTACTTCCCCGCAATTTAATGTATTACTTTCATTCTATTTCCTTTATCTGAGAGATTCGTCATTCCATTTCTTCTTCATTTTTTTTTGGAAATATCAAGACATCAAAATGACCTAAAAAAACTTGGTCTTTGAAAGAAATAGACATCATCCAACGTCATAAAACATAGAATAAATATACTCAAAATGTGAGCATGTAACGTTAGACAATCCTCATTGTTTCAATAAATAGATGCCCGGCGTTATATATTTATATATAGATTATTTTATTCTAATATAATATTTAAAGTTATCGGAACTGTTTCCATTTCAAATTGTCTTTCTTTCTTTTCTTTTTTTTTTTACTCCTTTAATAAATTTGACGATTTTACATACTTATGGTACACACTCTATGACATTGAATTTTCAGCTCCCATCCCCTCAGGCAATATCTTTCAAAAAATATTTTTACATCGCCTGTAGGGTGTCTTTTTATTTGCTAATAATAATAATAATAATAATAATAATAACAATACTTGTCACAATAATTAAGTGTCGTAATTACGAATGTCCAACTACTAATTCAGGCCCACGAGTAGGGACGTATTTGATTAATTAGTAATAGTCTACAAGTCTAGCTTACTTCCACGAGGAGACGGGTTAGTTTTAGATTTAACTGTAACCGTATACAAAAGCGAAAGGAATCTTTTGAAACTTGTGATAGGGGCAACTGGGCTGGTGAAACAAAATTTAATAAAATACCTTGAAACAATACCAGGGAAGCCAAGTTGCTATGAAGTACAAATAGAAGCTATCAAAGGAACATGCTCTATCCTAAAAAGATCATTAGGATACAAATTCTATTTATAAAGAAATTGAGTGTTAGCCCCAGGACAGGGGACCCTTGACTTCTAAAAATTCTAATAAGAAAGCCTCGGATCTTTTTTTTTTTTTTTTTTGGACAGGGGTGAGTTACTTAACCCCTTGCTTGACTCTTCAAATAAAATGCACACCTAGTGTGTAATGATAAGCGGTCCTGATGTGTTGCTTTATTAATTTAGTTTAAGTTATCCCACCTGGAATATGTCAAGATGAGTATCTGCGCTTACTGGAGATAAAATAGGTATGTCTCTTTTTATGTGGAATTAAGTTTGTAAATTCCCAACAGAAACCTAATAGCTATTTTAAGATATGTTTGTCAACTTTTTTTCTTGGACTGGAATGAAAATTGATGGCTTTTAAGTCCTGTCCGCCTGCAAGCCCTATTTTTATATACATTTTCTTATGGTTAGTATTAGTGAAAGTTTATTATGTTTCAAGGAATTAGCATATTCTTTAGCTAGAATAAGGAATTACCATATTCTTTAGCTAGAATAAGGAAGTGCCATATTCTTTAGCTAGAATAAGGAAGTACCATATTCTTTAGCTAGAATAAGGAAGTACCATATTCTTTAGCTAGAATAAGGTATTGAAGTCGGTTAGTCTTCTTTTGGTTTGAATAACAGCAGTTAACTAAGTACAACTTAAGCAGTGTCAAAGAGAGTCGGTATATATAGAAATCAAGAATGACCCATTCATGAATTTGGGTGATTTGGGTCATTCTATTCCTTGAGTTCTGATTGGCTGCTTGACTGCTTGATTTGAATGACACTGTGGAGTCTTATATATATCCTGTCATTCTGCAGTAGACTTTGTGACATTCAGGTTTATATTTCAGTTACAACCGTTTGTTGCCTTGTCTTCCCAGTTCGACGGTAATTGGAACTTTAATTATTCTTCATAATTAGTTAGAATAAGGAAGTACCATATTCTTTAGCTTGAAGAAGGAATTGCCATATTTTTTAGCCAGAATAAGGAAATACCATGTTCTTTAGCTAGAATAAGGAATTACCATATTCTTTAGCCAGAATAAGGAATTACCATATTTTATTGCTAGAATGCATCTTCTCAAACTAATCAGACCTTTAAAAAAAACTCTTTGAAATTCAGATTGCATTACTTCTTATTTGTTTGTTGTGTTTTTGTTGTTTTTTAGTTTTTTTTTAGAAGAGTATTTATCGGCTGTCATCTTTTATCCATTAATTAAGTGTTTGTGCAGGGAGGGTTGGGGTTTTATTGCAAATACAAAAGGTTGTCACTCTTAATTAGGTTCATGGATGAGCTGTTCAAACAATGAATCTCTTTCTTTTGTTTATATGTCTAAAGATTTATTTAGTTATTGTTTTATTTATTTATTTTTACAAGTCAACAGCTGTGAGAAAAAAATTTCCATATGAAAAGTTTTTTGCTGACATTCAAATGATAATTTCCATAGTTTGAAAATGATTTTCTATTCTCTTTTTTTATTTCTGCACAATTTAATCTGAAAAGGATTTTTTTTTTCCTCTATTTAGTTTTGACATTTTCAGCTGAGACACGACACTGAGAAAACATCTGGAATTTAAATAAATTGATGAAAATGTAAATATCTTAAGATTCTCATCTTTTTTTGTTCTTCTTGTAATACATATCACAAAATATTTTGGTTTTCAAATATCATAAGGTTAGAAAATAGGCGGCAAGAGGTATTGTTCAATATGTGAACTCAGATAAAACTGAGTTCTGTTGAGGTCAGTCAGTCAGTATATTGTTGGTTTGTATTGAAGTCAGTTAGCCTACTGTTGGTTTTTAATAACATCAGCTAAACGAATTCAAGCAGTGTCCAATACAGCTGGTATAAATAGGAATTAAGAATGATCCATTCATGAATCAGGTGATTTGGGTCATTTCATTCCTTGAGTTCTGATTGGCTGCCTGACTGGTTGATTTGCATGACACTGTGGAGTCCTTATATATACTTGGTCACTTGGCAGTG
>JALAJA010001341.1:0-31535 GCA_023376005.1 Doryteuthis pealeii | reverse complement strand
AGAGAGAGAGAGCGGTTACACCGGGCAAAGCGGGATTGGAATAAAGTTTGGTTTGAAGTTTGGTGTGAAGGCCTCAAACGTTTTCAAAATGTCATAATGGGAGCCAATTATGACATGAAAAACTCCAATCTTTGAAGGAACAAACTTAAAAAAAAGTTCAAACAGGGAACACCTGAAGATGGCCGGAGGGCACATCGCCAAAACGTGGTTAAATATAACAATAAAGATGAGGGCAATAGTTGAATAATCCAAATAGGCATTAATATATTAAGTAATTCCAAAAGTCACAATCTTTGAGTGAAGCAAATCTAAGAAAAGTTCAACAGGAACACCTGAATGGCCGGAGGCACATCGGCCAAAACGTTTGATATAACTAAAGATGAGGCAATAGTCTGAATAATCCAAATAAAGGCATTTAATATAATTAGTAATTCCAAAAGTTCACAATCTTTGAAGTGAACAAATCTTAAGAAAAGTTCAACAGGAAAAACACCTGAAGAAGGCCAGGGGCCATCAGCCAAAAGTTGTGTATATAACAATAAAAGAGAGGACAATAGTCTGAATAATCCAAATAAAGGCATTTAATATATTAGTAATTTCCAAAGTCACAATCTTTGAAGTGAAAAATCTTAAGAAAGTTCAACAGGAAACACCGAAGAAGGCCGGAGGCACATCGCCAAAACGTTGTGTATATAACAAAAAGATGAGGCAATCTGAATAAATCCAAATAAAGGCATATATATTAGTAATTTCCAAAAGTATCAAATCTTTGAAGTGAACAAATCTTAAAGTTCAACAGGAAACCCTGAAGAAGGCCGGAGGGCACATCGGCCAAAACTGTGTAACATAACAATAAAGTGAGGGCAATAGTCTGAATACCATAAGGCATTAATATATTAGTAATTTCAAAAGTTCACAATCTTTGAAGGAACAATCTTAAGAAAGTTCAATGAAAGAAGGCCGGAGGGACATCGCAAAAACAATACAAGAGAGGGCAATAGTCTGAATAATCCAAAATAAAAGGCATTTAATATATTAGCAATTTCCAAAATCACAATCTTGAAGTGAACAAATTTTAAGAAAAGTACTTGATCATATGACCTGGTGGGTTGAATTACAAAACAATACCCACTGATCACAAGCAATGAGATATATGATAATGATCAATAAAGACAACAATATAAGAAAGAAAAGTGCAGCCATTCAGTCATATTGTTTATGGGTAATTGAAATGCATTCCCCGAGGTAAATTTAATCTCAAAGTAACGCCCATTAAGCATTTCTTCAAATTCTGTGAAAATAATCTACATACTACTACTACTAACTACTTATTTTTTTTTTCTCACAACATTGCAAAGACAGTAGGCGGAGAAGGAGTGCTCTTGGAAAATAATTTTTGAATAAATCATGTTTAAGAATATCTTTTTGGTTGATTACTTTCTACTCGTTTTTTAACCATTCAATTAACACATCCAACTACTTTCATTCTGAAAATGTTATGCAATGCCCTCTTTGCTTTTATCATATCTTATACTTAAAGAATTCTAAAAAGAATTATTTCTTTAGACATATCATTTTACCATTTTAATTTCTGACAGAAGATACTCTGTTAAAGCTTAGGTTATCTTTTCTTCTTTTTTTTTTTTTTTTGTTTCTTGTATGTTTTGGTCTTTCATAGAATAAAAATAGGAACTGTTTCAAAAGTCTAGTAACTGTCAGTCTTACTCTTTGCCAATAACTGTATCCACAATAAACTCTTCCTAATCAAACCGACTTTGGGAGGCTGCAGACCAATCTTAAGGAAGTCTAGAAAGGAACAAGTCATTATGTCCCGATTATGCATTGGTCAACACAAACTAACACATCTTATATACTCAAACAAGACACAACCACAATGTGAAAATGTCAAACACCCTAACAGTCAACACTTATTGATGGAATGCAGATTTTTTGCTCACATCAGAAAACATTATTTTAAAGCAAACAATATGAAGGATCTATTGAAAATGTTAACATTGGGGATATTTCTCTTTTTTAAGGGAAATAAAATTGTACCATAGAATACAGACAAGAAACCAATCAATGCATACAATATAATTCCCAATAATGCTAACACATTGTAAACCAATTACTAAATATATATAATGAATACACTATGTATAACACCACCACCGCTAGGCATGATATAACCCTGGACGGGTTGATATGCTGTTAAAATTAATAAACCAACCAACCATTTTGCAATAAAATTTCTCCCACTGCTGTACCAAATTATCAAGCCTCATCTCAAATGTGGTTTGATGTAACTGTTCTCTGGATAGCAACAATAGTTTCCTTTTTTGGGGATTAGATCTTGTCTGGGAGTTTTGGAGACACCCGTGTTTGCCATTATTTTCAGTAATTGTATGGCTACAGTCTTATTTAAATTAAATCAACTTACAATTTGTATATGAGAAGTCTCAGGTTCAATTCCTGACAAGTCACAAGTTGACATTAAAAATTCAGAATAGAATTATTTAGCCTAGTCTAGTACAATGGTATATTTCAAATTATACAATAGAAATGGCAGTTGTATTGCTGTCCAGCCCTCTTGGTGTGGCTTAATACGTAGACTACATCCCCTTTTGAGGGAGTAAGACCTCCCACAAAAGGGTGTCCTGGGTTAGTCATGAGGCTCCTGTTTTTGGAGCTTGGGTGTGGCATTAAATTTCATTGTATTAATGTTCAGCCCTCTTCATGGGGCTTAAACATTTTGCCTACCTTCTTTTTCTTTTTTTTTTTTTACCTGTATGGTTCAAAGTTCTGTATTTTTTTTTACCTGTATATTTCAAAGTTCACTATCTATTCATCTCCGAACTCATTCTATTCAAATAAAGTCTATTTATGTAATCCAAGTCCTTCTGCTCAATTATATTGAGAGTTGCTGCCAACAGTAGGGTTGCAGAGCCACTGTGAGTGGTTTAAAGTAAGCAAAGACTTAAGATTGAGTATCATGTACAGGGTGGTCTGAAAGTTTTGTTACTTCTATATCATTTTTTCCTTTTAATACTATAATATATGTTATTTACCTCTGAAATATATTTTTAAAATTGAAATTATTTTCTAGAATTTAGGGTTGTAAATAATATTTTTAAAAGAATATGTATGAAGTGACAAGACTTGTATAAAAATCCTATTATGTTTTAATAATATAATGCTACATTGAAGAGTCACTTTTTCTCTTATATATTCTTAGTAGGTTTGCTTGTTTTAGGACATATCAAACCTTTTCGGGTCATTTATTGTGCTGAAACAAGTCATTTGATAAAAGTTTTATGTTTTCAAATTGGTATAAATATTTTCATTAACTTGAAATTTTTTTGGTTTGGTTTGTTTATTGTTTGTACATTGTTTATTACCAAAAACTTTAGTGTGAGATAAAAGTTGGTACTCAAGTTTCTTTTACAGGTGTATTTTTGTAAATGTATTTCGTGGATGTATTTTATATCTGACCATAATTTTCGATATATTTTTAGTATTATTTGCGTTATTCGGACTATTGTCCCCATCTTCATGTTATTTGTACAATGTTTCGGCCGATATACCCTCAAGCCTTCTTTCAGGTATTTCTTGTCGGACTCGGAATCTTCTCGGACTCCGGAACCTTCTCGACTCGGGAACCTTCTTTCGAACTCGGGAACTTTTCTTGTCGTATTCGGGAGCCATCACGAACTCTGAACCTAACCCTTTATTTTATTCCACGGGGGTATCCTGTTCTCATTCCGCTAACCATAGCTGGGTAGGAGTTGTGTTAATTAATTATTTTTTTAACTGCTTTCACTCAGGATTGAACTCGGTCCGCAGAATAACTATCACTTAGAATATAATATTGAAATATATGTCACTTGTCATATATGATATTTTTTAGTTTCTCAACAAGGATAAATGGTCATCCATGTTAGCATTTCAAACAGATCCCCCATAATTGCTTTTGAAATATTTCTTTCTGATTGAGCAAATATTCAACACTCCATGAGGAAATATTTGACAGTATGAGAACATTTATACATTTTGACTAGGAGTTTAAAAACTTGCCATAAAATCTATTTATTCCATGATTCTAAAGTTTTCCAGATTGTTCTCTGTGAAAAATATTTTCATATTTTAGTATTCATATAAATAAAAACCCTGAGCAGTTCTAAGTTAACTAATTAAGAAACTTTCTTTATTTTCTTGAAATTTCAAAATTTTATTTTGTGTGAAAAAAAAAAAATCTATTTTATTAGTCTGTATATATAATCTTTGTGCTCAAAGAATCTTACAAGAAATATTTTTAAAATTAGAACTGTTTTTTCATTCAACTTGCAAACTATTTTTTTTTCTTTTCAAGTGATGGAAAATAAGGTTTTTCCAGCGAGTATTTCAATCTGCTTAGCACAATCTTTAAATTAATTTTAAGTTATTGATAATTTTAATCCTCCAAAACTCTATCTATCTTCCTAAGTGACTTTATGTGGTGGGGTGAACGAATCTTTAATTTGCGGTTTCTCAAACTCTCTCATGATAAATTTTTGTTTTTGTTTGTTCATTTAGATTTTTTAATGTTTTTTTCATTCAAGCTAAAAGAAGAATCAACAAGAATTTATTGACCAATAAAGGTAAAAAAATATTGCATTTATATTCTTGTCAACATAGCCGTGGTTAATTAGGGAACTAAGAAATTGAAAACATAATTTTATATCTTTTTAATTCATTGTTTTGCCTCATATATGATATACTGAATTATTATATATTGATTTGTTTGAATTGTTTATTCTCATCTTGGTTGTTTATATATATATATATATATATATATAGAGAGAAGAGAGAGAGAGAGAGAATTACAGCAAATCAGAAAAGTGTATTACATAGAAAGATTGCTCAAAAGCAAAACAGGTTTAAAACCTAGAATATAAAATCATGTATACTATATTACTGTTGTTCTCAAGTTTTCATGTGTATACACAATCCTCAGATGGACTTATAAATGTATATATATATATATATATATATATATATATATATATATATGACCAAAATATATAAATTTTTCTGTCAGTTACCAAGTGTCATTGACTTCATGTCTTTGCTATCCTAACTTATATATATACACATACCAGCTCAAGAGGTTAAGTAGCACCACCAAGTTTTCCTGCTAGATTTAAATTAACTTGATTCAAAATGCTATTGTAGATTTTTATCAAGATTTCAATGCAAAATAAGTATATTCTATGCATTTGGGAATACAGATAAAAAAAAAACGAAAAAAAAAAAAACGGACATGTATAAGACATAAAACATTGTAATAGAAAAATGTTTATTTAATGTCAATTTTGTAAGGAAGGCATTTTCTGACCCAATGTTGTCAGAACAAGTCTGCTTTTTTGCATTCTGAACATAGTAACAATTATCAAAGAACACTTCTATATTCTTGTGCACATACAGAAGTATGTCAGTATTTGGTAATAGCTACCATGCATAAATGACACTTTTCCAAATCTTTTTCATGCTGCTTATTAATCTTCTATTTGCATCTTGGAAAATATTACACCATTCTTTTCTTTCTGGATTGCCTGTGCAAATTCTGAAGTGTTGAACGGTGGCAGAACCCTAGCTCTCACTTTGCAGCCCAAAATATCCTACAGGGTTAAAACTAGGCTTCTTGCAGTGCCACTTTTAATAAGCTGCAGATATTCTTATCTGTGTATATATTTACCAACCCTCATTTCACAAGCAGGAATGTGACAACAAGTCAGATTTCTTAGGATGGACTTAAAAACAGATTGAGTTTCAGAGTTTTATTCTCCTAGACTGGTTAACTAGCCATGGTTAAAGAGCCCCAGTCTGCTCTATTATTTAAACTCCCAAGATGGAGTAGACTAGTTGGATACCTACCTTCCCAAAAGTATTAGCGCTATATGAAATACAAACAGCCTCGTCCAGGGTAATGAACTCGAGTCAACAAAGTCCATTTTCTACGTTATAACTATTATACCACACACCTCAACAAATATTCCTTATCTGTATTTGCGTTGTCATCCTTGAAAACATGACGCCAATGAGAGATCATCAAAATGAGGTACAACAACTTTTTGAAGATTTGTTTCTAGTATTTCTCACTGTTGAGATTACCTTACATATCACAAGATCAAACTTTTCAGTCATCTGACCAGCTATTCTATATCATAACTGAACCATCACCCCAAAAAAATACAAAAAAATGATCTTCCTGGATGTTGAGTTGATTGATATGCAGTTCTCTTATCATGCCATAATCTACCTATGCCATCAGTTTCATGCAATAGAAATCTACTCTTTGTCAGACCAGTGCACCCTTTGAATTGTTCAATGTTTTGAGTTTAGGTTAGAAACACTGTTCTTTGTCAAGCCAGAGTTCGCTATGAAATGCTTTTAAGACAGTTAACCTCCAATTTGACAGTTGCCAATACATAGATATATCATGCATTGACAACTGTCACGCTACATGCACAAAGCATGCTAGTGCATTTCCCTTTACCTTCCAAATAAAATATGATAACAAAGCTGTCACTTTGGTCAATTTTTTGCTTTTTGTGAAAGCAAAAATTGAGGTATGAGCAAGCTTCCTATATATAATAAGTAAGGTTGGCCTTATTTCAATATCAGCCAAACAGTGAGGGAGTCTATTCCATTTTTGCTAGTGCTAGAACAGTGAGATTGTTTCTTCTGATGTGAAGCCACCACACTTACCGTCAGCCCCACTTTACCGGCATAGTTCAGATTACCCAATCTGTGCTACTCATGCGCTGAGTTGGCGGGACCAGTATTGAAAAGGAACCTTGCAATTCCTAGGCAGGTGCTCTACCCACTAAGTTAAAAACCACACTAAAAACATTTAAGTTACCAAATTTATTACGCCAAAGAAAAGTATTTATGAAAAAATAAACATTAAAACATATTAAAGCACATAATTCATTGCATTCTATTTTTATAGTGGTATTTTTAAGTTAAAAAAAAAAAAAATTAGGATGCTTTTTGGTGGTGCCTGCAACGTTTTAATAGCATTTCAGTTTATCTAAATAGGGAAAATTGACTTGATATACGAGGAAATTGAGCTATAAGCAGAACAAATTAAACTAAAGTAAGTCACGTTATCCCACTGTAGTTATTTTTTCAAGAAAATTTATTTTGTAATACGTTGGATAGTACTCAACTTTTGAGCAGTTGTATATATTGATATACATCTTTCCCCTGTCTCTGACTATTTATTCCTGAAAACGGTGGAATCTGAGAGTATCAGTATACATACTCAGTTTGCCTAAGGTATACAGGAAAAAATATCTATTATTGTGTGAACTTTTTTTTTTCTTACTGAAGAATTTAGTGCTGTGCAAAGCTGTCAATTTATAGATCCTCATAATTGGAATGGTGAGAGTATCTTTCCTAAGTGTAGCATTTTTTTTTTTTTTTAATGATTTTTCTCATTATAAGTCTAGTAAGTTACAAGGACCATTGGGCAATGGCATTTTTGTGATATCAGAATGTTTGTACACCTTTGCATTAGTTAAACATCTCCATATATATATATATATATATATATATATATTGTAAATAATCATACTAAGTCCAATTACCGTCGAATTGGCAAGACATGACGCAAGCAGTTGAACCCAATACGATTCTGATTGCCGCAAAGACTACTGCAAAATGGCAGGATTTATGAAGCCCCAGAGGATCATACAAACCAAGCAGCCAATCAGGGCTCAGGGAATGGAATCGCCCAAATGCATGAGTGGACTATTCTGAATTCCATAAGTACCAGTTGTCTTGACCAGTCACATTGTTCAAACCAATAGTAGGACTGACTGACTGACTTCCTTCAATATATATATATATATAATATATATAAGTTGTGTCAAAAAAGTATCGAGATTTTTTGTACTTTTTGACACACCTATATTCCGAAAAGAAATAATGTTTTATTCATTCTTCATTTCTTATCTGGTAATACAGCTTTAAACTTGATACTTTTTTGACACACCTTGTATTTTGAAAAAATTTAATGAATGGGATGTTATTTTTATTTTATTTTTTTTCAGAATACAAGGCGTGTTAAAAAGTACAAAAAATCTCAATACTTTTTTGACACACCTCATACTTTCAATAAGAAAGAAAAAACTTAACAAACTGTCATTTGGCTATTATGAATTATTTTAACCAGAACTTAATATGAGCTAGTCTCATCAGATAGCCTGTCATAATGACTGATAAAACAAACTAAAATAGAGAAAATATTTCTGGTTGAAATAAATTTATAATAGCCAAATGATGGTTTGTTAAGTTTTTCTTTCTTATTGAAAATATAGATATTGCTCTGTATATAATTAATTTATTAGTTATTATACATTGAGCTCTCTTAAGGATTTGTAAAAATCCTTGTTTAAATCTATAAGTTTGCATCAACATGAGGAGGCATTGTGGATGTATATGAGATATTCATGATCACAAATAGAATTATCCTACATACCAGTCAGTGGATACTTTTACCTCGATATATATATATATATATATATATATATATATGTATATGTAGGGCCGGGTTAGCTAGTCGGTAGAGCGTTGGATAGAACACAAGGTTCCTAGTTCGATACGCGTCCCTGCAACTCAGCGTATGAGTAGACAGGGATCTGTGTGGTAAAGTTAAGGAGCTGATGGTGGTGTGGCGTCCACTTCAGATGCTAGAAACAATCTCCTTGGTTAGTACTATTGAAAAGGATAGACTCCCTCGCTGACTGGGTGATACAACTTAGGCCGCCCGTCGACTTATATATATATATATTTTTTTTCCAAACCCTCTGCACAAGCAGGATGTGACACAAGGTCATTTCTTAAAGTGGAGTTTAATAGTTTGAATCAGAGTTTTCCTTCTTGACTAGTTACCTAACCAAATTTAAAGAGCCCAGTGTGTCCTACTATTTACCCATAGCTGGAGGGAGAGTAGTTGCATGCATACCCTTTCCAAGGGTATTAGCGCTATGTGAAATGCAAACTGCCTTGTCCAAGATTTGAACTTGTGATGACGTGTCCATTTTCTATGACCTAACCATATATGCCACTGCCCATATATATTGGATAAAGTGGATGTAATTGACTAAAAATGTGACAACAGCTTCTGGTTGAAGTTGACAGAGGAGTAAGGATTCTGATTATTGCTATTATATTGTTCTTAATTGTTTGTATGTAAACATGGTCTATAGAGATAAGTTGCTAAATAGAGGAAGTTTATCATTTATTACCGAACTGAATGATAATTCTGTCCATCTTTGTTCATATGAAAATGTTGTTTGTTTAATCATCTAGATTCTTGATTATTCTGAAGATAACTATGAGAGACACTAATTAGAATCTTTCTCTCTTACCTACATACAAGCATCAGTATTATCATTGACTGTTATTACAATGTGTTCCCAACAGGTCATCTAGTACATGATAAAAGACTTCAAGAATTATTAACTCTTGCAAAAGTCCAAAGGGACGGCTTAGCTCAGTCAGTAGAGTGTTCGGCTTAGGAAATCACAAAGTTCCTGGTTCGATACCGGCCTTCACCCAACTCAGCATATGAGTAGCACAGGGATCTGTGCAGTAAAGTGAGGAGCTGATGGTTGGTGTGTTGCTCCACCTCAGACGCTAAATAATCTCCTTGGTCTAGCGCTAGTGAAAAAAGGGGATAGACTCCCTCGCTGTCTGGCTGATACCGACATTAGGCCACCCCGACGACTTTACTTATAACTTGTGTAGATTCGTTGTAGCTCAGTCAGTAGAGCGTTCGGCTAGGAATCACAAAGTTCCTGGTTCGATAACCAGCCTTCACAACTCAGCATATGAGTAGCACAGGGATCTGTGCAGTAAAGTGAGGAGCTGATGGTAGGTGTGTCACTCCACCTCAGACGCTAAAATAATCTCCTTGGTCTAGCCTAGTGAAAAAGGGGATAGACTCCCACGCTGTCTGGCTGATACCGACATTAGGCACCAACGACTTTACTTATAACTTGTGTAGATTCGTTGTAGCTCAGTCAGTAGAGCGTTCGGCTAGGAATCACAAAGTTCCTGGTTCGATACCGCCTTCACCAACTCAGCATATGAGTAGCACAGGGATCTGTGCGGTAAAGTGAGGAGCTGATGGTAGGTGTGTCGCTCCACCTCAGACGCTAAAATAATCTCCTTGGTCTAGGCACTAGTGAAAATGGGATAGACTCCTCACTGATTGGCTGATACCGACACAAGGCCACCCCAACGACTTTACTTATAACTTGTGTAGATTCCGGATGCAGCTGCCTGATCGAAAGCATTGTGGATTGTAATCTATGACTTCTGTATAAAGCAATCTTATTCTGATTTATGTCTTTTTTTCTTTCTTTCTTTCTTTCCTTTGTCAAATCTTGATCATCCAATCTCTTGTCTCTGCATATGAAATGGTGGTCTTCTTCCTCCCTCTTGGCTTTCCTTCAGATAATATGCTGCCAGTCATTGTTGATTAAACCAGTTTGAAGCTATAGAATGACAGACAATCAAAACAAGGCAAGCAATTGGATATAATAGTGTATTTTGTTTTATTATTCCGCAGTGCATGTCTAATGTTTACTTAACTCCCGGACTCGGCATACTGCTCTTCTTATCTCTTTCAACTGCTACAGTTCAATCTACTGGCCACGCATTTCCAATATATATGATGACACCTGCCACAAGCTTCTTATTACTGCCCCAACTTCATTTCTTGCTGACTTTTTTTATAACTAGAAATATCGGTGTGTTTTAGTTTTATTTCTTTCTTTTAAAGCAGCCCCGGCTCACAGCTGTATTAATGTTTGACCTTGTTTCTTATTCCAAATAAGCTAGAGGAAGAAAAAAATTCATACAGATGATTTCAGATGTCCAATTTTAAGTTTCAAAGTTGCTGTTGAAAATATTTGATATTGCAGATTCTAGAAGTATACAAATTTTGTTTACCATTTAAAGGTAGGAATATTTGATATTGCAGATCTTAAAGTATACAAATTTGTTTACCATTTAAAGGTAGGAAATATTTGATATTGCAGATTCTAGAAGTATACAAATTTGCTTACCATTTACAGTAGGAAATATTTGATATTGCAGATTCTAGAAAGTATACAAATTTGCTTACCATTTAAAGGTAGAAATATTTTGATATTGCAGATTCTAGAAGTATACAAATTGCTTACCATTACAGGGAGGAAATATTTGAATTCAGGATTCTAGAAGTATTACATTTGAGGAATAGGAAGTTATACAAATTTGTTTACCATTTAAAGGTAGGAAGTATTTGATATTGCAGATTTTCTAGAGTATACAAAATTTACCATTTAAAGGTAGGAAATATTTGATATTACAGATTCTAGAAGTATACAAATTTTGTTTACCATTTAAAGGTAGGAAATATTTATATTGCAGATTCTAGAAGTATACAAATTTGTTTACCATTTAAAGGTAGGAAATATTTGATATTGCAGATTCTAGAAGTATACAAAATTTGTTTACCATTTAAAGGTAGGAAATATTTAATATTAACAGATTCTAGAAGTATACAAATTTGTTTACAATTTAAAGGTAGGAAATATTTGATATTGCAGATTAAGAAGTATACAAATTTGTTTACCATTTAAAGGTAGGAAATATTGATATTACAGATTCAGAAGTATACAAATTTTGTTACCATTTAAGGTAGGAAATATTTGATATGCAGATTCTAGAAGTATACAAATTTGTTTACCATTTAAGGAGAAAATTTGATATTACAGATTCTAGAAGTATACAAATTTGTTTACCATTAAAGGTAGGAAATATTTGATATTGCAGATTCTTAGAAGTATACAACAATTTAAAGTAGGAAATATTGATATTGCAATTCTAGAAGTATTACAAATTTGTTTACCATTTAAAGGTAGGAAATATTTGATATTACAATTCTAGAAGTATACAAATTTGTTTACCATTTAAAGGTAGGAAATATTTGATATTGCATCTAGAAGTTATACAAATTTGTTTTCATTTTAAAGGTAGGAAATATTTGATATTGCAGATTCTAGAAGTATACAAATTTGTTTACCTTTTAAAGTAGGCAAATATTAATATTACAGATTCTAGAAGTATACAAATTTGTTTACAATTTAAAGGTAGGAAATATTTGATATTGCAGATTTAGAAGTATTACAAAATGATTTACCATTTAAAGTAGGACAAATATTTGATATTACAGATTCTAGAAGTATACAAAATTTGTTTACCATTTAAAGGTAGGAAATATTTGATATTCAGATTCTAGAAGTATACAAATTGCTTTACCATTTAAAGGTAGGAAATATTTGATAAATGCAGATTCTAGAAGTATACAAATTTGTTTACCATAAAGGTAGAAAATATTTAATATTATCAGATTCTAGAAGTATACAAATTTGTTTACAATTTAAAGTAGGAAATATTGAATTGCAGATTCTAAAGTATACAAATTTTTACCATTTAAAGTAGGAATATTTGATATTACAGATTCTGAAGTAACAAATTTGTTACCATTTAAAGGTAGGAAATATTTGATATACAGATTCTTACAAGTATACAATTTGTTATCCATTTAAAGGTAGGAAATTTTGATATTGCAGATCTAGAAGTATACAAATTTGTTTACCATTTAAAGGTAGGAAAATATTGATATTACAGATTCTAGAAGTATACAAAATTTGTTTACAATTTAAGGTAGGAAATATTTTGATATTGCAGATTCTAGAAGTATACAAATTTGTTTACCATTTAAAGGTAGGAAATATTTGATATTGCAGATTCTAGAAGTATACAAATTTGTTTACATTTAAAGGTAGGAAATTATTTGATATTTACAGATTCTAGAAGTTACAAATTTGTTTACCATTTAAGTAGGAAATATTTAATATTACAGTTCTAGAAGTATACAAATTTGTTTACCATTAAAGGAGGAAGTATTTTGATATTGCAGATTCTAGAAGTATACAAATTTGTTACCATTTAAAGGTAGGAAATATTTTAATATTACAATTCAGAAAGTATACAAATTTGTTTACCATTTAAAGGTAGGAAATATTTGATATTGCAGATTCTTAGAAGTATCAAAATTTGTTTACCATTTAAAGGTAGAAATATTTGATATTACAGATCTAAAGTATACAAATTTGTTACCATTAAAGGTAGGAAATATTTGATATTGCAGATTCTAGAAGTATACCAAATTTGTTTACCATTTAAAGGTAGGAAATATTTTGATATTGCAGATTCTAGAAGTATACAAATTGGTTTACCATTTAAACGTAGGAATATTGATATTACAGATTCTAGAAGTATACAAATTGTTTACCATTTAAAGGTAGGAAATATTTGATATTGCAGATTCTAGAAGTATACAAATTTGTTTACTATTTAAAGGTAGGAAATATTTGATATTTGCAGATTCTAGAAGTATACAAATTTGTTTACCATTTACAGGTAGGAATATTTTTGATATTGCAGATTCTAGAAGTAACAAATTTATTAAACATTTACAGGTAGGAAATATTTGATATTGCAGATTCTAGAAGTATACAAATTTGTTTACCATTTAAAGGTAGGAAATATTTGATATTGCAGATTCTAGAAGTATACAAATTTGCTTACCCATTACAGGTAGGAAATATTTGATATTGCAGATTCTAGAAGTATAAAATTTGTTTTACCATTACACGTAGGAATAGGAAATGTTAGTTCTAGACACTGCTCATAAGCTGGAATTCATGTTACCTTTTTTATACAAGTGTTTCTTTTGTAAATTCCACAAGAGTATCCTCCTTTTTGAAGTTGAAATGAAAATTGACTCTGACACATCGACATCTATAAGGGTCATTCATTTCATATTGTCGGAAGATAATTCTTTAAATGCATACTGGGTGTCATCAGTGATGCACTATTATTATCACTTATTATGGGTTCTTGTATATCATATTGGCTCCAAATAGCCAACCCAACCTAATTCAGAAATATCAGGTTGCCACCCTGAAAGTGCGTGCTACTTGTCTCGACATTGCAAAAAATAAAAGCTTACAAAAATTAGACTGTTTAAACTGAAAAAAAAACAACCTTTGTCAGTGTTGAGCTATGAGAAAAGCCCATCCACCCTTTCACTCTTATATAATGGAATTCTTAGTCTCCAGTTTCATTGGATTTACCATACATGAATTCAACCTATGTTATGTTAGTCACTTCTATAGACTAATCATTTTACTTGTTCTAAATTCATTTCATATTAACAAAGAGGTCTTATATCTATTAATAATGGAGATTCGCATCCAGTTTTTTCTGTAACAAAAATTACGTCACAGCTTACATCACACTAACCTAAAATAGAATATAGAATAAAAGGAATTATAGAATAAATACACTTAAAGTTCTCATTGGTTTTTTAAACAAGTTTTAATAAATACATACCTGGTATTATCTATCTATATATAGTTTGTTTTATTTTAATATATATTTTAAAGTTATCAGAACTAAGTTTCCATTTCAAATTTTTTAGTTTTTACTCCTTTAATAATTTTTTTTTTTTTTTTTTTTACTTCTTTAATAATTTGATGATTTTACTTTACTTATGATAACAAACTCTGATATTAAATTTTTCAACTCTCATCCCCTCAGGCAATATTTAATTTTACGTCGCCCAGAGGGCGTTTTTTATTTTGCTAGTTTTTTTAAGTGAGAAAGGAGAACAATGATCTTTTTTTTTTCTTTTTTTTTTTTTGATAACAAAGATAAATCTTTTCTACTCTAATAATAAAACAGGAGGTTCTTTTGTGTAATCATTATCATCACAAGAAATGGAATCTGTGACGGGTTCAAATCCTGGACAAGACTGTTTGTGTTTCACATAGCACAAATGCACTTGGAAAGGTATGAATCCAACTATTCTCTCTCCAGCTTGGGCAAAGAGCAGGCAGACTGGGTTCTTTAGCCTTGTTAAACAACCAGTCTAGGAGAAGGAAAACTCTGAATTCAAAACCAGCTTTACTCCACTTAAAAATATTGAACTTCTGCCACATCCTGGTTATGGCGGAGGGGTTGAGTAAATATATACTTTTATAAAACAGTAAGTAAAAGTCGTCAGGGTGCCTAAAGTTGGTAAAGCCAATCAGTGAGGGAGTCTATCCCCTTTTCACTGCCGCAAACCAAGGAGATTGTTTTTGCATCTGAGGTGGAGCGTCACACCTTACCATCAGCTCCTTATTTTACCTGCACAGATCCTTGTGCTACTCATATGCTAAGTTGGCAAGGGGCTGGTATCGACTAGGAACCTTTGGTTTCTAGGCCGAACGCTCACCGACTGAGCTAACCCGGCCCTTTAAAAATACAATGTACAATATAAAGTATAATGGTTGATGGGCAATGGTTGTGAAGTGCAATGATCAATTAGAAATGGTTGTGAGGTACAATGGTTAATGGGCAATGGTTGTGAAGTGCAATGATCAATTAGAAATGGTTTGTGAAGTTAAATGGTTAATGGGCAATGGTTGTGAAGTGCAATGATCAATTAGCTATAAACAAACCTTAATTAGAATATTTTGTGACCTTCTACAGGTAAATTAATTATCAAAGTTAAAAAAAAAAAAAAAAAGAAAGAAAATTATTAAATATGCTTATAATACAGGAAATTACATGAACACATTTAGGATGTTATTGAGATTCCATTGTAAAAGTTACTGAGTCGCATAGCTGAGATAGAAAACCCTATATAAAAGATTAATTTTAAAATAAAGTTGCTGGTTTGTTTCGGGATTTCAGTCCACCCTTAACTACCATTGGCTTCTCTATTTATTAAGCTGATGCAGGTGCATCTTACCAAAGCAGGATTATTATTAAACTAAATGGGTGTGTGCTTTTGAGGCAATCAACAACAGCTGGTTGCAAGTTGCAGAATTTGTCATTAGCATTTAAAATGTAAATATCCAGGAGGCTTTGCAATCTCTGAGTTCTTCTTCTTCTTCTTCTTCTTCTTCTTCTTCTTCTTCTCTTCTTCTTCTTCTTCTTTTTTTTTTTTTAAATTTTTTTAACTATTTAGGGCCAATTTAGCTCAGGGTAGAGCACCTTGGCTCAAAACCACAAGGTTTTTTGGGTTCAATACCAGCCCTCACCAACTCAGCGTATGAGTAGTGTGGTTGGATCTGTGTGGTAAAGGGGGAGCTGATTGTAGGTGGTGACATAAAGACATCTCCCTGGTCTAGCATGAGTGAAAAGGGATAGACTCACTTGCTGTCTGGCTGATACTGACAATAGACCACACTGTTGACTTTACTTTTTTGAAATTTTTTCATTTCATTCGAAAAATGGAAGAGGTTAATAAAATTTAATTTTGGTATGACTATATATATATATAAAAGCAATTGGTAATTTGTTGAAGCATTGTTAAGTTATGTATAATATATTAATATTTTGAAGGCCAATACAATGCATATGAAAAATAAAACAAAAAAGATGTTATTTTGTCTATCGATTTCAAAGCATAAACTTTTTTCTGATACAAAACTCTGATGATGAAGTTTATGCTTCAAATCGATAGACAAAAATAACACTTTTTTGTTTTTATTTCATACGCATTGGAATAGCAAATTACATATATATATATATATATATATACTAATATTTGAAGGCCAATTACAATGCGTATGAAAAATAAAAACAAAAGATGTTATTTTTGTCTTATCGATTTCGAAGCATAAACTTCATCATCAGAGTTTTGTATCAGAAAAAAAGTTTATGCTTTGAAATCGATAAGACAAAAATAACATCTTTTTGTTTTTATTTTTCATATGCATTGTATTGGCCTTCAAAATATTAATATATTATAACATACTTAACAATGCTTCAAACAAATTACCAATTGCTTTTATATATATATATAGTCATAACCAAAATTAAAATTTTATTAACCTCTTCCATTTTCGAATGAAATGAAAAAATTTCAAAAAAGTAAAGTCAACAGTGTGGTCTATTGTCAGTATCAGCCAGACAGCAAGTGAGTCTATCCCTTTTCACTCATGCTAGACCAGGGAGATGTCTTTTATGTCACACCTACAATCAGCTCCCCCCTTTACCACACAGATCCAAACCACACTACTCATACGCTGAGTTGGTGAGGGCTGGTATTGAACCCAAAAACCTTGTGGTTTTGAGCCAAGGTGCTCTACCAACTGAGCTAAATTGGCCCTAAATAGTTAAAAAAAATTTAAAAAAAAAAAAAGAAGAAGAAGAAGAAGAAGAAGAAGAAGAAGAAGAAGAAGAAGAAGAAGAAGAAGAACTCAGAGATTGCAAAGCCTCCTGGATATTTACATTTTAAATGCTAATGACAAATTCTGCCAACTTGCAACCAGCTGTTGTTGATTGACCTCAAAGCACACACCCATTTAGTTTAATAATAATCCTGCTTTTGGTAAGATGCACCTGCATTCAGCTTAATAAATAGAGAAGCCAATGGTAGTTAAGGGTGGACTGAAATCCCGAAACAAACCAGCAACTTTATTTAAAATTAATCTTTTATATAGGGTTTTCTATCTCAGCTATGCGACTCAGTAACTTTTACAATGGAATCTCAATAACATCCTAAATGTGTTCATGTAATTTCCTGTATTATAAGCATATTTTAATAATTTTCTTTCTTTTTTTTTTTTTTTTTTAACTTTGATAATTCTAATTTACCTGTAGAAGGTCACAAAATATTCTAATTAAGGTTTGTTTATAGCTAATTGATCATTGCACTTCACAACCATTGCCCATTAACCATTGTACTTCACAACCATTTCTAATTGATCATTGCACTTCACAACCATTGCCCATTAACCATTGTACCTCACAACCATTTCTAATTGATCATTGCACTTCACAACCATTGCCCATCAACCATTATACTTTATACATTGTACATTGTATTTTTAAAGGGCCGGGTTAGCTCAGTCGGTAGAGCGTTCGGCTAGAAACCACAAGGTTCCTAGTTCGATACCAGCCCCTGCCAACTTAGCATATGAGTAGCACAAGGATCTGTGCAGTAAATTAAGGAGCTGATGGTAGGTGTGACGCTCCACCTCAGATGCAAAAACAATCTCCTTGGTTTAGCGCTAGTGAAAAGGGGATAGACTCCCTCACTGATTGGCTTATACCAAACTTTAGGCCACCCTGACGACTTTACTTACTGTTTTATAAAAGTATATATTTACTCAACCCTCCGCCATAACCAGGATGTGGCAGAAGTTCAATATTTTTAAGTGGAGTAAAGCTGGTTTGAATTCAGAGTTTTCCTTCTCCTAGACTGGTTGTTTAACCAAGGCTAAAGAACCCAGTCTGCCCTGCTCTTTGCCCATAGCTGGAGAGAGAATAGTTGGATCATACCTTTCCCAAGTGCATTTGTGCTATGTGAAACACAAACAGTCTTGTCCAGGATTTGAACCCGTCACAGATTCCATTTCTTGTGATGATAATGATTACACAAGAACCTCCTGTTTTATTATTAGAGTAGAAAGATTTAATCTTGTTATCAAAAAAAAAAAAGAAAAAAAAAAAGGATCATTGTTCTCCTTTCTCACTTAAAAAAAACTAGCAAAATAAAAAAACGCCCTCTGGGCGACGTAAAATAAATATTGCCTGAGGGATGAGAGTTGAAAATTTAATATCAGAGTTTATCATAAGTAAAGTAAAATCATCAAATTTATTAAAGAAGTAAAAAAAAAAAAAAAAAAAAAAATTATTAAAGGAGTAAAAAACTAAAAATTTGAAATGGAAACTTAGTTCTGATAACTTTAATATATATTAAAATAAACAAACTATATATAGATAGATAATACCAGGTATGTATTTATTAAAACTTGTTTAAAAAACCAATGAGAACTTTAAGTGTATTTATTCTATAATTCCTTTTATTCTATATTCTATTTTAGGTAGTGTGATGTAAGCTGTGACGTAATTTTGTTACAGATAAAAACTGGATGCGAATCTCCATTATTAATAGATATAAGACCTCTTTGTTAATATGAAATGAATTTAGAACAAGTAAAATGATTAGTCTATAGAAGTGACTAACATAACATAGGTTGAATTCATGTATGGTAAATCCAATTGAAACTGGAGGAAACTAAGAATTCCATTATATAAGAGTGAAAGGGTGGATGGGCTTTTCTCATAGGCTCACACTGACAAAGGTTGTTTTTTTTCAGTTTAAACAGTCTAATTTTTGTAGCTTTTATTATTTTGCAATGTCGAGACAAGTAGCACGTCACTTTCAGGGTGGCAACCTGAATATTTCTGGAATTAGGTTGGGTTGCTATTGGAGCCAATATGATATACAAGAACCCATAATAAGTGATAATAATAGTGCATCACTGATGACCACCCAGTATGCATTTAAAGAATGTATCTTCCGACAATATGAAATGAATGACCCTTATAGATGTCGATGTGTCAGAGTCAATTTTCATTTCACACTTCAAAAGGAGGATAACTCTTGTGGAATTTACAAAAGAAACACTTGTATAAAAATAGGTAACATGAATTCCAGCTTATGAGCAGCTGTCTAGAACTAACATTTCCTATTCCCTACGTGTAAATGGTAAACAAATTTGTATACTTCTAGAATCTGCAATATCAAATATTTCCTACCTGTAATGGGTAAGCAAATTTGTATACTTCTAGAATCTGCAATATCAAATATTTCCTACCTTTAAATGGTAAACAAATTTGTATACTTCTAGAATCTGCAATATCAAATATTTCCTACCTGTAAATGTTAAATAAATTTGTATACTTCTAGAATCTGCAATATCAAATATTTCCTACCTGTAAATGGTAAACAAATTTGTATACTTCTAGAATCTGCAATATCAAATATTTCCTACCTTTAAATAGTAAACAAATTTGTATACTTCTAGAATCTGCAATATCAAATTTTCCTACCTTTAAATGGTAAACAAATTTGTATACTTCTAGAATCTGTAATATCAAATATTTCCTACGTTTAAATGGTAAACAATTTGTATACTTCTAGAATCTGCAATACAAATATTTCCTACCTTTAAATGGTAAACAAATTTGTATACTTCTAGAATCTGCAATATCAAATATTTCCTACCTTTAAATGGTAAACAAATTTGTATACTTCTAGAATCTGTAATATCAAATATTTCCTACCTTTAAATGGTAAACAAATTTGTATACTTCTAGAATCTGCAATATCAAATATTTCCTACCTTTAAATGGTAAACAAATTTGTATACTTCTAGAATCTGTAATATTAAATATTTCCTACCTTTAAATGGTAAACAAATTTGTATACTTCTAGAATCTGCAATATCAAATACTTCCTACCTTTAAATGGTAAACAAATTTGTATACTTCTAGAATCTGTAATATTAAATATTTCCTACCTTTAAATGGTAAACAAATTTGTATACTTCTAGAATCTGTAATATCAAATATTTCCTACCTTTAAATGGTAAACAAATTTGTATACTTCTAGAATCTGCAATATCAAAATATTTCCTACCTTTAAATGGTAAACAAATTTGTATACTTCTAGAATCTGCAATATCAAATATTTCCTACCTTTAAATTGTAAAACAAATTTGTATACTTCTAGAATCTGTAATATCAAATATTTCCTACCTTTAAATGGTAAACAAATTTGTATACTTCTAGAATCTGCAATATCAAATATTTCCTACCTTTAAATGGTAAACAAATTTGTATACTTCTAGAATCTGTAATATCAAATATTTCCTACCTTTAAATGGTAAACAAATTTGTATACTTCTAGAATCTGTAATATCAAATATTTCCTACCTTTAAATGGTAAACAAATTTGTATACTTCTAGAATCTGCAATATCAAATATTTCCTACCTTTAAATTGTAAACAAATTTGTATACTTCTAGAATCTGTAATATTAAATATTTCCTACCTTTAAATGGTAAACAAATTTGTATACTTCTAGAATCTGCAATATCAAATATTTCCTACCTTTAAATGGTAAACAAATTTGTATACTTCTAGAATCTGTAATATCAAATATTTCCTACCTTTAAATGGTAAACAAATTTGTATACTTCTAGAATCTGTAATATCAAATATTTCCTACCTTTAAATGGTAAACAAATTTGTATACTTCTAGAAAATATCAAATATTTCCTACCTTTAAATTGTAAACAAATTTGATACTTCTAGAATCTGTAATATTAAATATTTCCTACCTTTAAATGGTAAACAAATTTGTATACTTCTAGAATCTGCAATATCAAATATTCCTACCTTTAAATGGTAAACAAATTTGTATACTTCTAGAATCTGCAATATCAAATATTTCCTACCTTTAAATGGTAAACAAATTTGTATACTTCTAGAATCTGTAATATCAAATATTTCCTACCTTTAAATGGTAAACAAATTTGTAACTTCTAGAATCTGCAATATCAAATATTTCCTACCTTTAAATTGTAAACAAATTTGTATACTTCTAGAATCTGCAATATCAAATATTTCCTACCTTAAATGTAAACAAATTTGTATACTTCTAGAATCTGTAATATCAAATATTTCCTACCTTTAAATGGTAAACAAATTTGTATACTTCTAGAATCTGCAATATCAAATATTTCCTACCTTTAAATGGTAAACAAATTTGTATACTTCTAGAATCTGTAATATCAAATATTTCCTACCTTTAAATGGTAAACAAATTTGTATACTTCTAGAATCTGCAATATCAAATATTCCTACCTTTAAATTGTAAACAAATTTGTATTTGTATACTTCTAGAATCTGTAATATCAAATATTTCCTACCTTTAAATGGTAAACAAATTTGTATACTTCTAGAAGCAATATCAAATATTCCTACCTTTAAATGGTAACAAATTTGTATACTTCTAGAATCTGTAATATTAAATATTTCCTACCTTTAAATGGTAAACAAATTGTATACTTCTAGAATCTGCAATATCAAATATCAAATTTGTATACCTAGTCCTACCTTTAAATGGTAAGCAAATTTGTATACTTCTAGAATCTGCAATATCAAATATTTCCTACCTGTAAATGGTAAGCAAATTTGTATACTTCTAGAATCTGCAATATCAAATATTTCCTACTTTAAATGGTAAACAAATTTGTATACTTCTAGAATCTGCAATATCAAATATTTCCTACCTTTAAATGGTAAACAAATTTGCTTCTAGAATCAATCAAATATTTTCAACAGCAACTTTGAAACCTTAAAATTGGACATCTGAAATCATCTGTATGAATTTTTTTCTTCCTCTAGCTTATTTGGAATAGAGAACAAAGGTCAAACATTAATACAGCTGTGAGCCGGGGCTGCTTTAAAGAAAGAAATAAAAACTAAAACACACCGATATTTTCTAGTTATAAAAAAAAAGTCAGCAAGAAATGAAGTTGGGCAGTAATAAGAAGCTTGTGGCAGGTGTCATCATATATAAAATGCGTGGCCAGTAGATTGAACTGTAGCAGTTGAAAGAGATAAGAAGAGCAGTATGCCGAGTCCGGGAGTTAAGTAAACATTAGACATGCACTGCGGATATAAATAAACAAAATACACTATTATATCCAAATTGCTTGCCTTGTTTTGATTGTCTGTCATTCTATAGCTTCAAACTGGTTTAATCAACAATGACTGGCAGCATATTATCTGAAGGAAAGCCAAGAGAGGAGGAAGAAGACCACCATTTCATATGCAGAGACAAGAGATTGGATGATCAAGATTTGACAAAGGAAAGAAAGAAAGAAAGAAAAAAAGACATAAATCAGAATAAGATTGCTTTATACAGAAGTCATAGATTACAATCCACAATGCTTTCGGATCAGGCAGCTGCAAATCCGGAATCTACACAAGTTATAAGTAAAGTCGTTGGGGTGGCCTTGTTGTCGGTATCAGCCAATCAGTGAGGGAGTCTATCCCATTTTTCACTAGTGCTAGACCAAGGAGATTATTTTAGCGTCTGAGGTGGAGCGACACACCTACCATCAGCTCCTCACTTTACCGCACAGATCCCTGTGCTACTCATATGCTGAGTTGGTGAAGGCCGGTATCGAACCAGGAACTTTGTGATTCCTAGCCGAACGCTCTACTGACTGAGCTACACCGAATCTACACAAGTTATAAGTAAAGTCGTTGGGGTGGCCTAATGTCGGTATCAGCCAGACAGCGTGGGAGTCTATCCCCTTTTTCACTAGCGCTAGACCAAGGAGATTATTTTAGCGTCTGAGGTGGAGTGACACACCTACCATCAGCTCCTCACTTTACTGCACAGATCCCTGTGCTACTCATATGCTGAGTTGGTGAAGGCTGGTATCGAACCAGGAACTTTGTGATTCCTAGCCGAACGCTCTACTGACTGAGCTACAACGAATCTACACAAGTTATAAGTAAAGTCGTCGGGGTGGCCTAATGTCGGTATCAGCCAGACAGCGAGGGAGTCTATCCCCTTTTTCACTAGCGCTAGACCAAGGAGATTATTTTAGCGTCTGAGGTGGAGCAACACACCAACCATCAGCTCCTCACTTTACTGCACAGATCCCTGTGCTACTCATATGCTGAGTTGGTGAAGGCCGGTATCGAACCAGGAACTTTGTGATTCCTAGCCGAACACTCTACTGACTGAGCTAAGCCGTCCCTTTGGACTTTTGCAAGAGTTAATAATTCTTGAAGTCTTTTAATCATGTACTAGATGACCTGTTGGGAACACATTGTAATAACAGTCAATGATAATACTGATGCTTGTATGTAGGTAAGAGAGAAAGATTCTAATTAGTGTCTCTCATAGTTATCTTCAGAATAATCAAGAATCTAGATGATTAAACAACAACATTTTCATATGAACAAAGATGGACAGAATTATCATTCAGTTCGGTAATAAATGATAAACTTCCTCTATTTAGCAACTTATCTCTATAGACCATGTTTACATACAAACAATTAAGAACAATATATAGCAATAATCAGAATCCTTACTCCTCTGTCAACTTCAACCAGAAGCTGTTGTCACATTTTTAGTCAATTACATCCACTTTATCCAATATATATGGGCAGTGGCATATATGGTTAGAGTCATAGAAAATGGACACGTCATCACAAGTTCAAATCTTGGACAAGGCAGTTTGCATTTCACATAGCGCTAATACCCTTGGGAAAGGGTATGCATGCAACTACTCTCCCTCCAGCTATGGGTAAATAGTAGGACACACTGGGCTCTTTAAATTTGGTTAGGTAACTAGTCAAGAAGGAAAACTCTGAATTCAAACCTATTAAACTCCACTTAAGAAATTGACCTTGTGTCACATCCTGCTTGTGCAGAGGGGTTGGAAATATATATATATATATAAGTCGACGGGGCGGCCTAAAGTTGGTATCAGCCAGTCAGCGAGGGAGTCTATCCCCTTTTCAATAGTACTAGACCAAGGAGATTGTTTCTAGCATCTGAAGTGGAGCGCCACACCTACCATCAGCTCCTTACTTTACCACACAGATCCCTGTGCTACTCATACGCTGAGTTGGCAGGGACCGGTATCGAACTAGGAACCTTGTGGTTTCTATCCGAACGCTCTACCGACTGAGCTAACCCGGCCCCTACATATACATATATATATATATATATATATATATATATATCGAGGTAAAAGTATCCAACTGACTGGTATGTAGGGGATAATTCTATTTGTGATCATGAATATCTCATATACATCCACAATGCCTCCTCATGTTGATGCAAACTTATAGATTTAAACAAGGATTTTTACAAATCCTTAAGAGAGCTCAATGTATAATAACTAATAAATTAATTATATACAGAGCAATATCTATATTTTCAATAAGAAAGAAAAACTTAACAAACCATCATTTGGCTATTATAAATTTATTTCAACCAGAAATATTTTCTCTATTTTAGTTTGTTTTATCAGTCATTATGAAGCAGGCTATCTGATGAGACTAGGCTCATATTAAGTTCTGGTTAAAATAAATTCATAATAGCCAAATGACAGTTTGTTAAGTTTTTCTTTCTTATTGAAAGTATGAGGTGTGTCAAAAAAGTATTGAGATTTTTTGTACTTTTTAACACGCCTTGTATTCTGAAAAAAATAAAATAAAAATAACATCCCATTCATTAATTTTTTTCAAAATACAAGGTGTGTCAAAAAAGTATCAAGTTTAAAGCTGTATTTACCAAGATAGAAATGAAGAATGAATAAAACATTATTTCTTTTCGGAATATAAGGTGTGTCAAAAAGTACAAAAAATCTCGATACTTTTTTGACACAACTTATATATATATATATATATATATATTGAAGGAAGTCAGTCAGTCAGTCTACTATTGGTTTGAACAATGTGACTGGTCAAGACAACTGGTACTTATGGGAATTCAGAATAGTCCACTCATGCATTTGGGCGATTCCATTCCCTGAGCCCTGATTGGCTGCTTGGTTTGTATGATCCTCTGGGGCTTCATAAATCCTGCCATTTTGCAGTAGTCTTTGCGGCAAATCAGAATCGTATTGGGTTACAACTGCTTGCTGTCATGTCTTGCCAATTCGACGGTAATTGGACTTAGTATGATTATTCTACAATATATATATATATATATATATATATATATATGGAGATGTTTAACTATGCAAAGGTGTACAAACATTCTGATATACACAAAATGCCATTGCCCAATGGTCCTTGTAACTTACTAGACTTATAATGAGAAAAATCATTAAAAAAAAAAAAAATGCTACACTTAGGAAAGATACTCTCAACCATTCCAATTATGAGGATCTATAAATTGACAGCTTTGCACAGCACTAAATTCTTCAGTAAGAAAAAAAAAAGTTCACACAATAATAGATATGTTATTTCCTGTATACCTTAGCAAACTGAGTATGTATACTGATACTCTCAGATTCCACCGTTTTCAGGAATAATAGTCAGAGACAGGGGAAAGATGTATATCAATATATACAACTGCTCAAAAGTTGAGTACTATCCAACGTATTACAAAATAATTTTCTTGAAAAAATAACTACAGTGGTAACGTGACTTACTTTAAGTTTAATTTGTTCTGCTTATAGCTCAATTTCCTCGTATATCAAGTCAATTTTCCCTATTTAGATAAACTGAAATGCTATTAAAACGTTGCAGGCACCACCAAAAAGCATCCTAATTTTTTTTTTTTTAACTTAAAAAATACCACATAATAAAATAGAATGCAATGAATTATGTGCTTTAATATGTTTTAATGTTTATTTTTTCATAAATACTTTTCTTTGGCGTAATAAATTTGGTAACTTAAATGTTTTTAGTGTGGTTTTAACTTAGTGGGTAGAGCACCTGCCTAGGAATTGCAAGGTTCCTGTTTCAATACTGGTCCCCGCCAACTCAGCGCATGAGTAGCACAGATTGGGTAATCTGAACTATGCGGTAAAGTGGGGAGCTGACGGTAAGTGTGGTGCTTCACATCAGAAGAAACAATCTCACTGTTCTAGCACTAGCAAAAATGGAATAGACTCCCTCACTGTTTGGCTGATATTGAAAATAGGCCAACTTACTTATTAATATAATATGAAGCTTGCTCATACCTCAAATTTTTGCTTTCAACAAAAAGCAAAAAATTGACCAAGTGACAGCTTGTTATCATATTTTTATTTGGAAGGTAAAGGGAAATGCACTAGCATGCTTTGTGCATGTAGCGTGACAGTTGTCAATGCATGATATATCTATGTATTGGCAACTGTCAAATTTGGAGGTTAACTGTCTTAAAAAGCATTTCATAGCGAAACTCTGGCTTGACAAAGAACAGTGTTTCTAACCTAAACTCAAACATTGAACAATTTCAAGGGTGCACTGGTCTGACAAGAGTAGATTTCTATTGCATGAGACTGATGGCATAGGTAGATTATGGCATGATAAGAGAACTGCATATCATCAACTCAACATCCAGGAAGATCATTTTTTTGTATTTTTTGGGGTGATGGTTCAGTTATGATATAGAATAGCTGGTCAGATGACTGAAAAGTTTGATCTTGTGATATTGTAAGGTAATCTCAACAGTGAGAAATACTAGAAACAAATCTTTCAAAAAGTTGTTGTACCTCATTTTGATGATCTCTCATTGGCGTCATGTTTTCAAGGATGACAACGCAAATACAGATAAGGAATATTTGTTGGAGGTGTGTGGTATAATAGTTATTAACGTAGAAAATGGACTTGTCGACTCGAGTTCATACCCTGGACGAGGCTGTTTGTATTTCATATAGCGCTAATACTTTTGGGAAATGTAGGTATCCAACTAGTCTCCCTCCAGCTAGGAGTAAATAATAGAGCAGACTGGGCTCTTTAACCATGGCTAGTTAACCAGTCTAGTAGAAGAAAAACTCTGAACTCAAATCTGTTAAAGTCCACCTAAGAAATTGACCTTGTGTCACATCCTGCTTGTGAAGAGGGGTTGGTAAATATATACACAGATAGAGAATATCTGCAGCTTAATAAAAGTAGCACTGCAAGAAGCCTTAGTTTTAACCCTGTAGGATATTTTGGGCTGCAAAGTGAGAGCTAGGGTTCTGCCACTCGAGTTCATACCCTGGACGAGGCTGTTTGTATTTCATATAGCGCTAATACTTTTGGGAAAGTTAGGTATCCAACTAGTCTCCCTCCAGCTATGATTAAATAATAGGGCAGACTGGGCTCTTTAACCATGGCTAGGTAACCAGTCTAGGAGAAGAAAAACTCTGAACTCAAATCTGTTAAAGTCCACTTAAGAAATTGACCTTGTGTCACATCCTGCTTGTGAAGAGGGGTTGGTAAATATATACACAGATAGAGAATATCTGCAGCTTAATAAAAGTGGCACTGCAAGAAGCCTTAGTTTTAACCCTGTAGGATATTTTGGGCTGCAAAGTGAGAGCTAGGGTTCTGCCACCGTTCAAACACTTTCAGAATTTGCACAGGCAATCCAGAAAGAAAGAATGGTGTAATATTTCCAAGATGCAAATCAGAAGATTAATAAGCAGCATGAAAAAGAATTTGGAAAAGTGTCATTTATGCAAATGGTAGCTATACCAAATACTGACATCTTCTGTATGTGCACAAGAATATAGAAGTGTTCTTTTGATAATTGTTACTATGTTCAGAATGCAAAAAGCAGACTTGTTTCTGACAACATTGGGTCAGAAATTGCCTTCCTTACAAAATTGACATTAAAATAAACATTTTCTATACAATGTTTTATGTCTATATCATGTCCGTTTTTTTTTTTTCGTTTTTTTATTTTTTTTTATCTGTATTCCCAAATGCATAGAATATACTTATTTTGCATTGAATCTTGATAAAAATCTACAATAGCATTTTGAATCAAGTTAATTTTAAATCTAGCAGAAAAACTGGTGCTACTTAACCTTTGAGCTGGTATGTGTATATATATAAGTTAGGATAGCAAAGACATGAAGTCAATGACACTTGGTAACTGACAGAAAAAATATTATATATTATCATGGATATATATATATTATATATATATATATATATATATATATATATATATACATTTATAAGTCTCCTATTGAGGATTGTGTTATACACATGAAACTTGAGAAACAAACAGTAATATAGTATACATGATTTTATATTCTAGGTTTTAAAACCTGTTTTGCTTTTGAGCAATCTTTCTATGTATACACTTTTCTGATTTGCTGTAATTCTCTCTCTCTCTCTCTCTCTATATATATATATATATAACAACCAAGATGAGAATAACAATTCAAACAAATCAATATATAATAATATCAGTATATCATATATGAGGCAAAACAATGAAATTAAAAAGATATAAAATTATTGTTTCAATTTTCTAGTTCCCTAATTAACACGGCTGTTGACAAGAATATAAATGCAATATTTTTTTACCTTTATTGGTCAATAAATTCTTGTTGATTCTTTTTAGCTTGAAGAATGAAAAAACATTTAAAAAATCTAAATGAACAAACAAAAACAAAAATTTATCATGAGAGAGTTTGAGAAACCGCAAATTAAAGATTCCGTTCACCCCACCCACGTAAAGTCACTTAGGAAGAGATAAGAGTTTTGGAGGATTAAACTTATCAATAACTTAAAATTAAATTTAAAGATTGTGCTAAGCAGATTGAAATACTCGCTGAGAAAACCTTATTTTCCATCACTTGAGAAAAGAAAAAATAGTTTGCAAGTTGGAATGAAAAACAGTTCTAATTTTAAAAAATTAATTTCTTGTAAGATTCTTGAGCACAAAGATATGTATACAGACTAAATAAGAGATTTTTTTTTTTTTTCACACAAAATAAAATTTTGAAATTTCAAGAAAATAAAGAAAGTTTTCTTAATTAGTTAACTTAGAACTGCTCAGGTTTTTTTTATTTATATGAATACTAAAAATATGAAAATATTTTTACCAGAGAACAATCTGGAAAACTTTAGAATCATGGAATAAAATAGATTATTGGCAAGTTTTTAAACTCCTAGTCATAAATGTATATAATGTTCTCATACTGTCAAATATTTCCTCATGGAGTGTTGAATATTTGCTTCAATCAGAAAGAAATATTTCAACGCAAATAATATGGGGGATCTGTTTGAAAATGCTAACATGGATGACATTTTATCCTTGTTGAGAAAACTAAAAATATCATATATGACAAGTGACATATATTCATATATTATATTCTAAGTGATAGTTATCTCTGGGACCCGAGTTCAATCCTGAGTGAAAGCAGTTAGAAAAATAATTAATTAACACAACTCCTACCCCAGCTATGGTTAGCGGAATGAGAACAGGATACCCCCGTGGAATAAATAAAGGGTTAGGTTCAGAGTTCCGTGATGGCTCCCGAATACGACAAGAAAGTTCCCGAGTTCGAAAAGAAGGTTCCCGAGTCCGAGAAGGTTCCCAAGTCTGAGAAGATTCCCGAGTCCGACAAGAAATACCTGAAGAAGGCTGGAGGGTATATCGGCCGAAACGTTGTACAAATAACAATGAAGATGGGGACAATAGTCCGAATAACGCAAATAATACTAAAAATATATCGAAAATTATGGGTCAGATATAAAATACATCCACGAAATACATTTACAAAAATACACCTGTAAAAGAAACTTGAGTACCAACTTTTATCTCACACTAAAAGTTTTTTGGTAATAAACAATGTACAAACAATAAACAAACCAAACCAGAAAAATTTCAAGTTAATGAAAATTATTTATACCAATTTTGAAACATAAAAACTTTTATCAAAATGACTTGTTTCAGCAATAAATGACCCGAAAAGGTTTGATATGTCCTAAAACAAGCAAACCTACTAAGAATATATAAGAGAAAAAGTGATACTCTTCAATGTAGCATTATATTATTAAAACATAATAGGATTTTATACAAGGTGGTCTGAAAGTCTTGTCACTTCATACATATTCTTTTAAAAATATTATTACAACCCTAAATTCTAGAAATAATTCAATTTAAAAAAATATATTTTCAGAGGTAAAATAACATATTATAGTATTAAAAGGAAAAAATGATATAGAAGTAACAAAACTTTCAGACCACCCTGTACATGATACTCAATTCTTAAGTCTTTGCTTACTTTAAACCACTCACAGTGGCTCTGCAACCCTACTGTAAACTGTTGGCAGCAACTCTCAATATAATTGAGCAGAAGGACTTGGATTACAATAATAAGACTTTATTTGAATAGAATGAGTTCGGAGATGAATAGATAGTGAACTTTGAAATATACAGGTAAAAAAAAATACAGAACTTTGAACCATACAGGTAAAAAAAAGAAAAGAAAAGAAGGTAGGCAAAGTGTTAAGCCCCATGAAGAGGGCTGAACATTAATACAATGAAATTTAATGCCACACCCAAAGCTCCAAAACAGGAGCCTCATGACTAACCCAGGACACCCTTTTGGTGGGAGGTCTTACTCCCTCAAAAGGGGATGTAGTCTACGTATTTTAAGCCACACCAAGAGGGCTGGACAGGCAATACAACTGCCATTTCTATTGTTATAATTTGAAATATACCATTGTACTAGACTAGGCTAAATAAATTCTATTCTGAATTTTTGATGTCAACTTGTGACTTGTCAGGAATTGAACCTGAGACCTTCTCATAACAAATTGTAAGTTGATTTAATTTAAATAAGACTGTAGCCATACAAATTACTGAAAATAATGGCAAAACACGGTGTCTCCAACAAACTCCCAGACAAGATCTAATCCCATAAAAAAGGAAACTATTGTGCATTCCAGAGAACAGTTACATCAAACCACATTTGAGATGAGGCTTGATAATTTGGTACAGCAGTGGAGAAAATTTTATTGGCAAAGATGGTTGGTTGGTTTATTAATTTTTAACAGCATATCAACCGTTTCCAGTTTATATCGATGCCTAGCGGTTGGATCTCTCTCTT
>JALAJA010001340.1:0-40621 GCA_023376005.1 Doryteuthis pealeii | reverse complement strand
GGTGAAACTTATTGCTGTATAATCATTCAGAACAAAATATGCTTGTCTCATTTGTATCAGTGATTTATATTAGATAATTGGAAAAAAATGTTTTCATCTGTCCTCTTTAGAGAGCCAGATTGGTTGATTTAGTAATCCTAAATTTGGTATGCAGAACTTACTGGACCTACAAGTAGTGTTTAACTCTAAGCAAAAAAAAAAGCCAAAAAAGCAAAAAAAAAGAGTTTTGTATGAAGAGACTAGAAGCGATTACCCGGCATTGCCTGGGTAGAAGAGGAAGGGCAAAAAAAGTCTCACAGATCATGAATTACTGAATCATGAGTAAATCTCCGCATTAAAAATCCATACGTAAAAAAGATCTTGCGTTGATCTGGCCTGGTGGGGCGTCAAGAAAAGAGCAACACTCGGGAAATAAAAAATTTCATTGACAAAAATAAAATAAAAAAAGACAAAAAAAAGAAGGATGTGAACAAATATTCAAAAACTTAGGATAAATTTGTGTTGTTCTGAGATTAAGCAAATGAGTGCCGACCTTTCAAAAACTAATTTTTCTCATGAATGATTTTTAGTTTGTTTGTAACTGCCTGTAAATGTTCAAACAAGGTGAAAGGAAAATTTTGGTTTTAGGTAAAATTTAGTTATTTCTAAAAAAAACAAAACACTCATGAGTAGTTCAGAAATCTTTCTTTTGAGAGAAAAAAAAAAAAAAAGAAAAGTTGATTTGTTATAATTTTTTTTTATTTTAAAAAAAAAAATTGAACCACATTTAACAAGGGAAACACAATCTTGTTTTCTTATAATTCTTTATCTAAAAAAATTAAACACAATTGAAAAAAAAAAAATTTGAACACATTAACAAGGGAAAACACCATCTGTTTTGATTTCTTATAATTCTTTATTTAAAAATTAAACACAATTTAAAAAAAAAAAATTGAACATATTTAAACAAGGGAAACACAAATCTTGTTTTGATTTTCTTATAATCTTTATTTAAAAATTAAACACAATTAAAAAAAAATAAAAATAAGTGTACACAGAAACTACTGAAAATCAGTGTACAACCCTGCGCAATCACAATTACAAGAAATTTGTAAAAAGATATAAAAGTTCAGAATAGAAAGGCTTTTGACAATTTTATTTCAGTAATTACATTTGTATTATTTAGACTTTTTGTACTGTTGTTTTAAAATGGCTTAACACTTGTTTACTCGCACATGAGAATAATCTACCTCAAAGGGATTACACAAATGGTTCAGTTCGAAAATTTTGTGAAGGCTTCTGATTACAACAAAAAACACCATGTTGAGATTTTTTGTAATATAAGGCGTCTGATTTAGAAGCCTACTTCTATTTATAGACTTGCCGAGAACCATGTGATTAAACTCTTGGCCAATCACTGGCAGTACTCTGCTGCTGATATAATATTTATACGGGCTGTACTGGTCATAACTACTTTGAACCTCCGTGGACGACGGGCATAGGATTGAATCACTGGACCTTTATCACTATGCAGGATAGGAGTTATTCACTTACCAAAGATTCCATAACTCGGACTTACTTACTTTAAGCTCTTTTTTTCCAACTGGCCAAGGATGGCATTTAAAAACTAACACACCTGAAGAAGCCCGGAGTGCCACATTGGTTGAAATGTTGTGTAGTATAACAATAAAGATGAGGAACAAACAGTCTGAAAAAATTCAAATCCAAGTTATCATACCTCAGTGCAAAAAATTGAGAACAAACAGAAATTTTATATTCAAGTTTAGTAACAATTTAAGTTAAAAAAATTGAAAGAATATTGTTTAGAAAGGGACTATATGACCTTTAGGCACCCCTTTACTTTGCTGATTCATAAGAATTTTTTAAATTTACACCGTCAACATCCGGTCTGTTTGTTAACAGACGATCTTTAGAGGTTTTTTTTTTTTTAAATTATAAAACTAAACCCTAAGCCTAACCCGATGTTGACAGTGTAAATGAAAAAAATGTACTTTGAATCAGCAAAGCAAAAGGGTGCCTAAAGGTCATATGTTTCGAAAGTGAATTATTATATTGAACCTATGAGAGAGGAAGTGCATATATGTTTACAGACTAAAATCATATTCCTGTCTTTTTATATCATAATATGTCAAAACTTTCTAGTTATTAGTGATATTACTAATTCTGGCATTGGGGTGTGTGGGTGAGACACTTATAGTTTCGTGTCATCTGCAATTAAACCTGGTAATGTAGGTAAGCGTTTCAGCATTTGTATTACACTAAACTTCATCCGGTGGTGCGGAGCTCTAGCTCTGGGAGTGTTAAGTCACTCATTCATTACCATTACTCCAGGTCCACTCTGCTGATTGGTAATATCTGTTAGGTCTGACTTTTTCCAGATATTAATTTCACAACTTTATATATATATCTCGCACTGTCAGCTGGGGCAGAAGAATACACCAACTGCTCCTCTGCAGAGGGTTAAAAAAATCCCCCCCCCATCAATATGGTCACCTGTTGGCTATGAATGGCGACCCATGATGCTTAAGACGGAATCCTGGTGTCTGAGCAGCCCATGACATGCAACCACATCACTATGGCCTTTACTAGACTAGATGCGTAGTTGGAGAGCCCCCTTTTGATCAGTCGGCTGGTCATGTCAAGCCATAGCACTTATATGATTGTCTCAACCCTATTGCCCTTATGACGACCCCCAACCCTTTTTATCATATGTGTGTGCTAGAAAGCAGTGACTGAGGGTCTTAGTGTTCTGGTTATGATGTTGAACTGTATTAATGGTGAAATTCCAAATTCTGGAGCTCTGGGAGTGTGGACTACTCCTTCATCACCATTACTTACAGTCCACTCTGACCCAGAGGAATCGCAAGGTTCCTGGTTCAATACCAGTCCTGCCAACTCAGTGCATGAGTAGCACAGATTGGGTAATCTGATCTGCGCGGTAAAGTGGGGAGCTGACGGTAGTGTGGCACTCTACCACAGCAAAAAAAAATCTCACTGGTCTAGTGCTAGAGAAAAAGGGATAGACTCTCTCGCTGTTTGCCAACTCAGTGAATGAGTAGCACAGATTGGGTAATCTGAATCTGCAACGGTAAAGTGGGAGCTGACAGTAGGTGTGGCATTCCACCACAGCAAAAAAAAAAAAAATTCCACTGGTCTAGTGCTAGAGAAAAGGGGATAGACTCTCTCGCTGTCTGGCTGATACCGACTATAGCCACTCTGCCAACTTAACTTACGTAGATGGTGCAATTGATTTTTGTTGTTTTTTTTTTCTTTTGCTGGTGCGTCTTCAATCTGTTTGTCTCTCTATATTTTTTTTTTTTTTTCATTTTGCTATAATTGTCTTTTATTTTATTTACAGACGTCCCACCTTCCCATCATGCTGTCTTCGAAGAATCACAGGATGATACTATCCGCATGAAGGTTGGATATAATGGGTAAGTCTAATTCATTAAATCTAGTCCCTATTTATCTAGATCCTCTTGCATGTATGTAGTTATACCAACCCTTCCATCTGGCAGAAACGATACAAACAATTTTTAAAGGGCCGGTTTTACTCGGTCAAAAAATTTGTGTTTTCATTTTAATTTAAAAAAAAGTTATTTTGATTTATTTTTGAAAATCTCAAACTTTGAAAAATCAAGAAAAAATTTAATTTTTATAGAATTTTCAAAAATAAATCAAATTACTTAAAAAAATAAAAAATAAAATTTTAAAAAAATTCAGGTTCACTGAGATCTAATTTATTTTTGAATTCTAAACAATTAAATTTTTTCCCTGACTTTTTTTAAAAAACATTCATTAATGGGACTAGTACAAAATAAAAAAACCCTCCGGGGCGATGTAAAAATACATTTTTGAAAATATTGCCTGAGGGGTGGGAGTGAAAAATTCAATGTCAGCGAGTTTGTACCCTAAGTAAGTAAATCATTAAATTCATTAAAGGATTAAAAAAAAAAACAATTTAAAATGTAAACTTTGAATATGTATTAAAATAAAACAACTATATATAGATATATAATACCAGTCATGTATTTATTAAAATTTGTTTTAAAAAAACAATGAGACTGTCTAATGTTGCATGTTCAAATTTTGAGTATATTTATTGAATAATAAAAACAAAATAAAAACACTCCGGCCGATGTAAAAATAGATTTTTGAAAGATATTGCTTGGCAAGATAAGAATATTAATTTATCTACTTACATCTAACAAAAGTATTTATCCAAGTGGAAATTCTATGTAAAAAGATTGTGATATTGTTACATAATTTGTGGGTAGCCAACGAATTATGTATGTCAGTGTAGATTTTGAATTGAAGTTTGTTGAAGATTCAAAATCGGAGGGAGTCATATTACTTGACCCTCAACTTCCGCTAGACCAGGGAGATTGTTTTTTATGTTGAGGTGGGAGCGCGTAACATAGCTCCAGATGCTTTACTACACAGATCAGATTATACAAGTTGTGCTACTCATTTACGAATTGGTGGGAAGTTGTATTGAAGTTATAAAAATTGTTAATTGTACTTAAGAATCAAGAATAAAAAAAAATGTGTCAAAAAAAATCACTTAAAAAAATTGCCAAGAGCAATCTCAATGAATGAAAACTTGGAATCCAGAATTCAGGATTGTGGGCCTGGGTTTGGCCTGGAATCTTTTTAATTTGCTCACAGAGTTGGCCTGATTTCAAAATAGTATTGCTTGCAACACATAACACAGCAGTTTCAATGTATACTCAATAATACACTCCAAAGGTATCTCACATCATCCCTGCCTGGCGTTTTATACACAAGCTCGATCTCGAAAATATTTGCATATGTACAAATATATTCTTGCCAATATTTCTTGCTCCAGATTATGTTCTTACTCTTCTATAATATCTATTAAGTTTTGTTTTGTAGGTGTTCCCCAATGAGGATTGAACTCACTAAAATAGTAATGCCTAACTTGCTTAGCTTAACATAGTTCCATGCCAAATGTCTTTTATTCATATTGAAATATTTAACAATGAAATTTTAATGTCAATGAAAATATTTTTGAAAAATCGTTGAGACAGCAAAAAAAAAAGGTCTTATCAGATCAAATACTTAGACTCCATTTCTCCAAGGGAATCTGGAAAGAGAAAAAAAAAGTCTATTGATACCATTTTGACAGACACATATGGCTGGTATTCAACATTTCTTCTCCAGTGAATTTCTTATTTCATCTTATGATCATTTTCCAGACTTGGAATTTTGATTAAGGTGAGTGGGGGAAGATTGTTTGTGAAAGTGAAGTCTGCAGAATTAAAGTGATTTCTTTGTTATGAGGGTGAGGGTGGTGTGGACGGAAAAAAGAAAAAACAAAGAAAAGAAAAAAAAAAGGTTCAATTGTACCAGAAAATCATTGAAAACAAATAAAACCAAAGATTTATTCAGTATCAAATATTGTAAATTCTTATTCTGTTGTTGCTTTAGACATCTGTACATCAGCAAGACATATTGAAAAGTTAAAACAAAACAAAATCTAAAAAAAACACCACACAAATATAATGTCAGTCACTTTTTTTTATAAACTACAAATTGTCAAAAACAAAAACAAAAATTCTATCTTAGGAAGAAGCACATCTTTACAAACACCTTACTTTAGATCTCTAATTTGATTATTTGAAAAAAATTGTATTCTGCAACAGTTTGAAGCAAACTTCTCTCTTTCTGCTCCAAACCTAATGCATTGATGCAGAAAGATACAAGAATGGTGTTTCCCCCCTCCCCCTCCTTTGATTCTTGTTTGCTCACTAATATTCTCTTTTTTTCCATCTCCCCACCCAACTTGCCTGAAGATATTCCAAATGGCATTTGCTACAACCATTACACAGGAATTAGATTGCTGACTCATCCACGCATTTTCTCTCAAATGCCCTCACTTTTGCGTTGCATTCTGTGAAAAAGCAGCAATACAGCACACTTGCAAACAAAAAAAGGAAGAAAAAATAATGTAAAAGAAATGATCAGAAAACAATGGAATGGAAAAAGAGATGCATAGAATGTTTCCCATGAGGATCATCATATAACTAGTATAAATTATTTATTCACTATTATTGATATTACTAAACTTAGACTGATTGCATTATAAAGCTAAGGGGGTGTAGTGGCAGATAAAGTGAATTACTTTGTGAAACTACAGATAGGTTGTGAGTGGTCGGCCTGAGTGAGTGTCCAGTCACCCCTGTTGGTTGGAGTGGTTCAGCCTGGTGAGGAGACAGTTTCTCTAGGGGTGGGAAGATACTGTTCTTTAGCATTAGTGAGAACAGAGACCAGCCATTTTTTTTTTCAAATTACTCTGATCAGGGAATGGAAAGAATATATTGGTCACTGTTCAAATGAAGAGAAACTGTAGCAACAATTTTTCAAACTCTTTATATGTTATTTGGGGTATATGAACATGGTCAATTTCTAAGCAAAGTTTAACAGGTTTGAATTCAGTTTCCTTCTAGACTGGTAGCCAAACCAAGTTTAAACAAGTCCCGTCTGCCCTACTATTTACCATGACTGGAGGGAGAATTGTTGGATTCATACCTTTTTTCAGAGTTACTAGTGTTTTGTGAAAATACAGATAGCCTTGTCCAGGATTTGAAACTGGGTAGCTGAGTCCATTTCCTTTGATGATAATCATTACACTATGCACCCCCACCCCCCCAATTTCAACTCTTTATAGAATTTGTTTATTTACAAGGTATGTCCAAAAAGTATCAAGCCATTTTGAATATTTTGAGAACTGGTTCTTCATCCAGTCAGAAACGACCTTATTTATACACATGAGAAGTGCATAATGTAACAGTTATCTATTGGAAGTGGAATTGGTGAACTGAGTTCAAGTTGATGCATTTCATTTTTGAACTGATGAGAAAAGCATGAAAAAAAAGAAGACATTGATGAAGATATAAATATAGGAATTTTTCATTCTACAGCTAAAAATGTAAAAATTCACCATGGAATTTCCATCAGGTTTGCTGATTATTGTTATTGCAGAAAATGAATAAACTTACAATCTGGCTTCTTCTCTATATTTTCTTGAAATGTTTCTCTTTGGATTTCTAAATTAAAATAGCTACTAAAATATGAGGTTAATGATGATCCTAATATATAATATATATATATATATATATATATATTTACTAGAGTTCAGCTATATAACCTTGCTGGCATTTAGATATGAATAGAACAAGGTTAATGATCTGCCTCTTATCCTCATGGATATAAAAGTATCCGATCAACTGGGAATAATGTGAGGTTTTCTTGTCTTGGCAAAGTGCCATCATTAACCAGGGAAATTTTGTAGAAATTTGAAAATGAAATTTGAAAAAAAAAATCAAGAATGTGAATAATTAATAAAATGAAAGAGAGAAAAGAAAGAAAATGTGATATTCTGGAAAGGATTATTAATATATTTTGGTTTAAATCTGGCAAAGTTTAATGATCTGAAAATGATAATTGCTCCCTCATTGCTGTTTCTGTTTCTTGTGTATTTTATGTGCTAATTTTATAGAGAATCTCTTAATGAAGTCAGTTAAGGATTTAGCATCAATAAAGAGGCCAAGATGTGCACAGGTACAGGGATCAATTTAAAGGTAAAGAAATATTTTGAAAGAATGGTTATTAATTGCCAAGGCAGCAAATAAAAGAAACTAATACAACTTGGGTTTGTCCAAATGTACAACTACTTCAATCTTCATGCAAATTCTATTGTTAGATAGAAATCATATGCACATTGGGAAGCATAAAATCTCCAATATAAGTTGGGTTGGATGTTTTGAAAGGTTCTTCTTCAATTCTGGCCTTTTATTTGTTCTTGAACTCTGATAACAAAGTGGCTTTCATTTTGGTTTTCCTTCAGCAAACAGTTCTAACAAATAGATAAATCAATCAGAATAATTGATAGAACATATTGAAAGGTAAGAGTAAGGTATACACAGAAAAGGGTCTAATAAGTAATAGTAAATAATATGAACAGACCGAGATAGATATAAATAGGCTGAGATAGATAGATAAATATAAACAAACTGAGATGGATAGATAGATATGAACAGATGGAGATAAGTATTACCAAGTAACTCCCTCTTGCCTTCTGAGATTTTATGATGAAAAAAAGGTTTACTGTGGCATTTTAATGACCACAAAGCCATTTTCAGCAGGTAAAGGATTTTACTCGTTGGTACATGTAACCTAAGACTATTTATGAAATGATACTTGGATAGGACATGGGCATTGTGTAGAAAATTTCTTTGGTCAGAAAAATGTAATGAAATGTCATAGACTCCATATTGATATCCGAGTTGTACTCAGTTAGGTGAGGGATTTTCTACTTGACAGGTAAATCCAGAATTCATTGGTGCTGCTGCTGATATTATGTAAAGAAGGACTACTATTAAACAATCCACCCTGTTGGTTGAAGCTGTAGAATATAGCAACTGCACCTCTGTAGAAGGGTAAGACACCTCCAATGGGAACACCTGTTGGCTGAGGGTGGCAACCTGTGATGATTAAGGAGAGAATCCATGTGACAACACTCCACTTTGGCCCTTACTTAGGCTAGATGGGCAGTTGGAGAGGCCCTCTCTGATCAATCAGCTGATCACGTCAAGCCTTAGCACCTATAGGATTGTCCTAATCCTATTGTCATTATGACAAGCCCCAACCCCTTTTATCATATATGTGCTAGAAGGCAGTGACTGAGGGTCTTAATGTCCTGGTATGATGTAAACTGTATCAAGTAGTGAAGTTCCAATTCTGGAGCTCTGGGGAGTATGGAGTACACCTTCATTACCATTACTCCAGGGTCCCCCTGACTCGAAGTGTGGGTACCTGTTAGGGTGCCATTTATGGGTTAAATAGAAGGAAATGAGTTAACAAAAATATGTTTAAAACAAAAAATGAGTTAAAAAAAAAGAATTTTAAATACCCATTAAGAATGAATAGGACAAAACGTGTTTGGCATGAAATAACCCAACAAGGGGTGACATGCCATAAAATTCAAAAAATAAAAAGAAAGAAAAAAGTTTCTGTTAACCAAGACTTGGAGAGCAGATGGGTATTGCTAGATTTTGTCCTCTGATGTCTAGGATGGCATCCCAGCGACTTCCAGGTCATTGGACCAACTAAACTAACTGGCTACACAGATCAATCAATCATTTAATGGTATATGTAATGATTACCCTACAAAGAATTCTATAAGAGACAATGTTTGCATCAAATAGAAATGCCACTTTGTCAAGATTAACAATCAAAAGAAAAGATCTAACAAGTGCAAATTCTCAAATTATCTAAAGACAATTTATCTTGTAATTAAGCAAATTTTCATTACGAAGAGAGAGAGAGAGAGAGAGAGAGAGAGAGAGAGAGAGAGAGAGAGCAGTGAGAAGAGAGAGAGAGAGAGAGAGAGAGAGAGAGAGAGAGAGAGAGAGAGAGAGAGAGAGCAGAGAGAGAGAGAGAGGAGAGAGAGCAGAGAGAGAGAGAGAGAGAGGAGTGGTGAGAGGAGAGGGGCATGAAGTAGCTATCTTTCCTTTTATTGATTTAATGATATTAATGTCTGTCCAAAAAAGATTTGATTTTTTTTATCTGGTTAAAAAAATTTGAGAAAAAAGAAGGAAAAAAAAAGGAAAGAAATTATGTATAATGTGGGGAGTCAGTTTTCCTGGTTGAGACAAATTAGCTAAAATTAAAAAACTTGTTGGTAAAAAAAAAAGTGAAAAGAAGGAAACAAATATGTAAATGTTATCTCTTAAGATCAGAGACATAAAAAAAAAGAAATATCACATCAAAACTCAGAATATTTATAATCTATTACATTTTAGATTTATTTTTACATATTATTATGATGATGAAAAATAAAGAAATAATGAAGTCTGTTGAAAATCATATTAACATGCTTCACTATAAGGATAGTGTCATCAGAATACCTATAGTGAAATATGTCAATCTGATATTCTATACTGTCTACATTTTTTAAATACTATTGAACTTAATTACAAGCCTTACCCATATACTCTTATTTATACTAGCAAATATATGTACCTTCTGGGTGCAAGTATTTAAGTTTTAATGTAATCAAATATTATAATTAAATTAGCAATGCTAATGAAACTAAATAAGAAAGATAAAAAGATTTGAATAGAGGCAGGTATAATGGAAAAATAGAAACTTACTCTTCCATCACTCCACTTTCATTGCCAAATTTTCCTGATTTAACTATTTAGTTAAAATAGGAATAAAGAATAAAATTACAATTATTTCTTCTTGTCAATGAATTTTTTAAAAGATTTATCCCTTGATTTTTACTCATATTCATTAAGATAAAACCAACAATTAGAAATCATAATAAAAAACACATATTAAAATCAAATTTCTAATATCATTATGTAAATTAGTCTTCCATTCCAGTGTAAACTGCTATTTTGTTGTATATAAATACAATTGCATGTTATTAGTATGTAGATATGTTCAACATACTAACCCTGGTTTCGACCAGGGGTCCAGTGATTTCGACCCTGGACTTCCAAGCTAACATCAAAAGAGAGAGATGCATGTGAAACACATTTCACACTGAATTTGTATTCATTACAATTTTTTTCGAATTCTCTCTAACTGGAAGAAAATGAATAATGACTACTTCAAAAAGGAATAACATTTTATTGTGAATTTAAAAAGAAACCGAAAATCCTTGAGTTCCAGGTTGTCACTCATTGCAGGCGGTGTCGTTAGACTTATACAAACAGCTGGCTCTCTCCCCTGAAACAATCATTCTTCCTCCCTTGATGCTTCTCAGCAGCTGAACCATTCCAGCCAACAAGGATGGTAGGAATCTTATCATGAATCATCACTCACGATCAGAAGGTTGTTGGTTCAATCTCTGTAGCCACCTTCTAATTCTGTACAGAGCAAAGAACTTAATTGTTTGAATGGATTTGATATTTGAATAATTCTTGTCATTTATGGCAGAATTATTATATATGTGAATATTTACATGTACTATCTGTGCACTCTGCCTTCAATCAAAGTATAAGAATAGTGGTTACTAGTTTGAAACCAATACTAAAGTCCTTATAATACATTAGTGCATCCATAGATACACTAATCCTGAACATTCGGTAAGTAAAGACAAACAACGGACTCGCATGAACTATGCACATATGAATGTTTGATATACATAATATGTGATAATAAAATAACACAATAATAAGTCTTAAACAAGTTAATTGTACTAAATTTGTTTTTAAATGATAAATTTTATGATAAATTAATTTAGCTATTATACCTGTAATAAAGCACTTATATATATATATTATATATATATATATATATATATGTGAATGATGTTGTTGTGGAGTCCATGTATGCTTCTTTGTTGGTATATCTGATGAGTCTTTATATGTGTGTGTATATATCTATATATCTATGTAAGGTGAAAATGGAATCGATGTTTGAAATTAAAGCAGTCAAAATACAGAGAATATATATATATATATATATATATATTATATGTTTATAGGAAATATTTTTTTGACCGAATGTGGGAAAATAATTTTTAAGGTAGCATCATAAAAGAAATGAGTGAAATAAATTAAGAACAGTGTTGAAATATTATGTTCTAAATCCTATTTATCTACCAATATTTCAAGGAGCTACATTCCTCTTCTTCATATATATATATATATATATATGAATATTGCATATACATACACACACTAATATATATATATATAATATATATATATATTGCATATACATACACACACATAATATATATATATATATATATATATATATATATATATTATTCACTATGAAAAAATTTAAAAAATGATAGTTTAAAAGTTAAATAAATATTGAACTTAAGTTTTTTCTTTTTTCATCTTTAGAAATTGAAAATAGCTTTTGCTACCCAATTCATCATTTTCCAAAGGATTTGTCCTGAAATCAAAAACAGGCTGTGTATTTTGATATAGCGGGTGGCCTATGATAGAATGTTAAGCACTGACTGATCAACTAATTCAAAGTCTCTTAGGAGTGGCCACAGAATTCCTCTATGCTCTCTTGATTGCTATATCAGCATGGTTTTGCTTTTTATAACACAAGAAGGAGGGGCTTGGGAACCCAGGTATTCTCATGTGCAATAGGTGGGGGTGAGGTATTTATTTGGTCTTGCTTTTGATCTGGGAGTTTGGGTGAGTAATTCCGGGTGTGGCTGGAATTTCAATATTGCTTCTCTACCTTTTTTTTTTTTTTGAGGCTTTTATGGTTTATCGAAACAAGTTGAAAAAATCTTTATAAACTCAATAATACACTCCTCTCTATAAAAGATTGCTTGGTAGTTTAGAAAACAAAGTTGTGACTAATATTTCAATGTTTGTCTCAGTGTGCATTGCAGGGTTGATTAAACTGACTGATGATGTTGTAATAGTAATAATTCTATACTTATCTTCTTTCACTTCAAATATTCCTTGGATAAATCTGGTTGGATCTCTGCTATTTTTGTATCAGAGTAGCTGGGTCGGTCTGTGTCCATTGGTGGATCTGTTGTTGCATTGGATGGCATTCTTGTTGTCAGGAAATTACTTGGGAATCTTTGAGGATATCTTGTCTTGTGCTGTTGAAGTTTTTAATAACAAAGACGTTTTTGTGTTGATCCCAGGGGTCATTCCCCCCAGGCAATAGAGCCTTGATTAGAAAGGCAGGGCTGGTTTTATTGCTCAGTGCCTGAACTCGCCCCTTGAGGGGGAAGCGCGATAGGGATCAACGCATTTTGCACCGAACACACATGAGCCACGATTGTGGTTGTCCCATCATTAATAGGGCTTGTGCTAACTTGTACACATGGGGTATGTGTAAATACTCAGTTATAGATTATGGTCAACAGTATTAATTATGTAAAACAATTTTATTAATAATTAAGGTTTTAAATAGAAAATAAATCATGGAGAATGGGACATAAATAACAAAGGGAATTGTGACGTAAGTAGTAATTTAGTTTAGGTTACAGATGGAAAACACATAATCCCATTATGATAAGATTTATCAACATCTTTGGCATGAACATGGCATAGTCGTTAATTAGCTGGACTGTGACATCAATAGTAGTATGTTTGAATCCAGTGCACTATAAAGTTCACTTTCAGACTAATACTCCTTGAAAGGTATGACCCACTCATCCTCCTAGTTAGGTTAAATAGTACTACTACTGTTCTAACAAGAATGGCTTTGGCATTAGATAACCTACAAGGTTAGCATGCCATTAAACAAAAACAAAAAAAAACAATCTATCTATAATTTATTCCTATATGTCTTATTTCTTAACATTCTGTATCAAATTTTTTTTTTTTGTAAAATTTCTCAATTATTATTGACATTTCTGAAAATCCCTTCTCTACACAGATATATCCATCTATACTCTTTGTATTCATATATCTTTTATCACTTTTGCCCTGAATATTATTAACTATTTCACTAAACTTTCTAAATATATTGTTCCAGGATAATGTTTATACTAACTAGCTCTTAAGATCTCTTCTCATCACTGTCTTTTCAATTGCTGTAAAAAGGCTGTTGACAACAATTTCTCCTCCATATTATATTGTAAACTATCAATATTTTTATTTGGGGGTATTTTATATAGATGATGTAACATACACTTGAAGAAAACCTAAGAATAGAACAAACAACATATTGTAATAAAACAACAATGATGAGAATACAACCATGTTTCCCCAAATAAGACCTACCTGCAAATAAGTCCCGTGTAATTTTCAGGATGATTTAAATAAAAGTCTCTCCTTAAAATAACCCTAGTTGAGAATGGCAGACAGATGAAAGAAATATGCATACTTCAACAATTACATCATGCAATGGCAACACTCGACACCCACCAATAAGCCCTAGTGTTATATTTCAGAGTGAAAATTAATATAAGCCGTGTGCTTATTTTGGGGAAACATGGTAGTTTGGATAATTGTAGAACAGGGGTTCTGACCAGGGACGAGCATCATTCCAGAAGGTGCAAGAAGTGTCATTCAATTCAGATTAATTTTTTTCTTTGTAATTAATGTTTTATATTTTGGTTTCTTATTTCAGATTATTATTATTATTTAGAGAGTGGAATATATATGATATTTTGATAAACTGTATAATGGATTCACATCTATATTTTGAAAAAAAGTATAAATTGTAGGGGTGCAAGGTTAGAGCAAATTCATTTAAGGGGTGGAATAGAAAAAGTTTGGGAACCACACTGTTGTCAAATGATTAAAATGTTTCCAACAGAAATCTAGACATTTTTTAAACAAATTTATATTTGTTGATCTTTAAATATCTGTGAGTTGGATATTTGATAATTTTCAAATCCCTATATCTTGGAAATATGGTGGGTGAAAGACTGTCTAGTTTCTGATTTCCTTTTCCAATGTTGGATTCTTATAAAATGGTCTGAGTAAAGTCAAAGAAAATCAATAGAGTTTCTCCAAGGTTCCCACTGAACAAATCTCATCATTATAAATGTATAAATACGTGAGACACAATCAGAAATTGACTTTTTTTTTTCAGCTGATTTGCTTAATCTTTCTTTTACTATTTATAAGATTTCTTTATTTGCATTTTTATCAGTGGTTTATTTTCTTTTTCTCCTTTTATATCTTGTCGAGAAATGAGTGAGAATCTTCAAGATAGGAAGAATAGTAATTTCTAATTTGCTTCAATGAAATGAAGAGAGTGAAAGCCTAGATTATTGATTTCCACTTCCATTCAATTTCTATAACCTTCAGAGGGTCATTGGTGCATTTAAACTATAAATTATCCACCTGTTATTTGAGTGGCACCACGTCCCTTTCTTTAATTGTTACTTTTTTATTTGACCAGTTTAAGTTTAAAACCTATCATCTTTGCATGGATTATATATTTATTTGTATGAGTTTATGAATTAAGGGGTTCATCTCTCTGTTAAAGACTTGGATGAATTGATTTAATATTTGCAATGGAAACAGCAAACAGGAATTATATCAGAGATCCATTTTCAGATTTAATATTCAAATTAAATTTTGGAAAAGAAAATTTAAACTTTATAGGAAGTTGTGGAGTGGTCTTTGTGGTTCACTCGTTAACCATCACTTCTATGGCAAGTCCCTTATATTGCTGGGGGGGGGGGCGATAAATACAGATAATAAGTAAATAAAAATGTTATACTTAAAAGTTAAACACACCAAAGTGTTCAGTCCTTCTTTGGGGATATAATTTCTTCAGTTGAAATAAGTCCATCTACCACCTTCCATAGTTGGATAGCATGTCTACAATAATATTTGTGGATTTACTTAAATAAAAAATTCAAAAATTTTAAACTTGTTATTGAGTAATATATTGCCGTGAAATGCTTATATGTAATTTTTGAATGAAGTGGGAATTTTGGAGTATGTTTTGACTGAATGAACAGAAATAAAATCAGAAGGATCCATTCAGATTACTGTCCCAATTTAAAGATTTTTGAAAAAATCAAATTCATAGAATGTTTTGTCCAAATTAAAATGTTAATTTTTTGAGATGACATTCAAAGCAAGTTGTTGCAATTTGAATAATTGTTGTGTGATAATATAAGCCATACATCAAATTTGTATTTCTTCCTTTTGGCGAAACTGAAGCATAAAATCAGTAGATAATGATAAGACAAAATCCTTGTGCATTAAAATCGATGCTGAGATGTTTTTATTTTCTCTATCATGAGTTTTTAATCAATTCTTCGTTTTTTTTTCTGGAATTAGAATGTACAGTAGAATGTGAAAAGCTTGGTTGATAGATTTTTTTCTTTTTTCTTGGAAAAGAGAGAATAGAATAAAATAAATTTACTGTGAGAATTTTTGGGAATTTTAATTCATGTGAGGTGTTTTTAATTCCTTCTATCATGAGCTTTAATGCACTTCTTCATTTCTTTTTCTGGAATTAAGAATAGATCAATAGAAACGAGGAAACCTGGTTGGCATTTAAGTTTCTTTTTTCTTTGGATAAAGAAAAGAATTAGCCAAATAAATTTACTGTGAGATTTAGAAATTTAAAATCAATTAAATCACAAATTTTAATTTTCAAATATTTTAAGCTTCACTCCGAAGCCAAAAAGTGTCGCATATGTTTCAACTTCATCAACTCTGATTTGTCTCAGTAAAATTCAATAACAGATTGGTTGTTAAGAATTGATTATTAATAGATCTAAATTAGTGAATGTCTGATCTATATTTTGGAGAATCTGTAGTGAGGGCATTAGTACAGAACTGAACCCTCAAAATTATGTTAATCACGCACTTCAAAAGGCAATGCTCTAAAGTTGTGTGTGTGTGTGTGTGTGTGTCCTGTGTGGGGGTGTGTCCTGTGTGTGTGTGTGTTCCAAAGAGAAAAAGAAGTGATTAAAAGTGCTCATACTTAAGAGTTATTACCTAAATGGTTAAAGTACTTTTTCGAAATAATGTGTTTTTTTAGATAAATTCCAAATAATTGACATTTTAAGTTAGAGTATCAGGTCTTACAAAGGCTGAAGGTTTTATCTAAACATAAATTTGAAAATGCAGAGGTAAAGTAATCTGTTTAATATTTATTTGAAATTTTGAGATAGACTTGAAGTCATTGTATATGTGAATTTTTGGGACTATTGTCCTCATCTTTATTGTTACATGACAGAACATGTTTGCTGTGTGTCCCTCTTGCCTCTCAGGTGTTTTTGTCAAACTCAGGAACCGTTTCCTTTGTAATTTGGAGCCTCATGAATCCTTGAACTGAAAGCTCTTTATTTAATCACTGGGTAGACTGTTCTTATTCATTAACTATGAAACTGGGTACAATAAAGACAGCAGGAAGTACATCGGTCGATACATTGTGTATATAAATAAAAGATGAGGGCAACAGTTGAAAAACTAAAATAATACAAACTGGTTACAATTATTTGGCAGTAGGAAAAGTGGTCCAAGTCTATTTAATATTCTCTTATAGCGGTTTTTGACAGCATCTGTACTCTGACACTCAGATATTTATTGACCATTTTGGATACTGGGGTCAATATAAAACACTTTTGGCAATATTGGTTTACATCCTCAGTCTCAAGATATATCTTATTTCCTGCATGGTAACAATTTAACAATTACTCTCAGAATTTAAATTTTCATTTGAAAATTTGAAAATTTGTTGATGGATTTTGATCGCTAATGGAAAATATCCGGTAGGGTTCTAAGTCCTCTGCAAAAGATAGCAGTCAGTAATTCTAGCCCTGCTGATAAAGGCCTTTAAAAAATGGTAACCATATAAGCGTTTTGTAGGAATGAAATATGAATAGCTATCTTTTACACCAGACCATCCTTATCAATCAACATCAATTCTGTAATATAAGACATACATTATGATGAAAGAAATGAAACCAATCTATTAACCAACTGTTGAAAGATTATCAATTTAATAATGAACAGGAGAGATTTCTGCCTAAGAGACGGCATCTAGATTTTTTAAAAGATTGAAATATATACCAGAGGAGGGTAGTTGAATATGCAGGATGCAATAAAATTTTTCTTTCCTTGCTGAACATTGTTTTTTTTACCTCCGAAATACCGTACTTCAGCCTAATGTAGTATTCCAGTCAGTAAATCTCTCCTAAAGTTTTGGGAAAGAAAGAAAGCGAGGTTCTATCCTAGTCAGAGAAAAACGCAGCCATTGTGTAAACCATATATGAACATATTACAAGTGTCACGTATCTCTTACCGTCATTTTGCTCCATCACCAAAAAAGACTCTTGAATTCTCAGTCATAAAACACTTAGCAGAACAAGTAGACAAGTCTAAAGACCATTATTCGTTTTACCAAAACTTAGTTTAGTTTTGGCACAAGCCAGAAAGTATGGGAACCCAGCGAGAAGTCTTATTAGTCTAGCTAGCTGAATCATTACCCATTCAGGGCACATTTTTCTTAAGACTGTTATTCCAAAAAATAAGAAGAAATATTGAATTTTTGGTTTAGATCTTATATAACCCCCACCCGCCCATAGTTTGGTGACTTTCCTTATCTTCAAGGGACAGGATAAATACTGGATATTTAAACAACATAAAAACTGAATTATTAAGTCATTTTTTTTTTGTGTTGCAGCTGCTCAGTAGTCTGTATATTTGTAGTATTAACTCTATCCCCTTGCCATGAGGTAGGATGTGACACAAGGTCATGAGTATGGGTGTCCAGAATCCAATTTTCTATCAGGTAGAATGGTATCTGTTAGATCTGAGCTGTACATCATTACAACCATGATGGGGTGCCTTCATTGTCAACCTGTCGCATGGTAGGGGACACAAGGTCAAAAGTAGGGATATCCAGGTCGAGGATCAAACTCCTATCAATGTAGATGGATCTACAAGACTATCATACTACTCATACAGCAATGATCGTGATGCCTTAGGTCAGTATATTTGTATTGCCCGACTAAACTGGCACCTCTCATATAGGGTGCCTTGGCCTTGACTGGTGAGGTGGGTGTGTAGGACCTCACTATCACTAAAAAACAAGAGCAGAATGAGCTTCAGGGGATGCAACACCCATCCCATCAATAGTAGTAAGATGGGGTACTTAGTACTCAGCATACATTCCAACACACCCTGGTGGCGAGCACCTGGGGCTTCCGGGGAGGACTTGACTTTCATGAAGTGTAAATCAATGAAGCAGCTTGGTAGTCCCAGTCATCTCGATTTCCCCGATCCTGGACCAACGCAGAACGGCCAAGATATGCAAGCTGGGGTCTGTGCAGCCTCTTTTCACTAAAATATCTCCTGCACAAGTTCAACTTCATATTTTTTTACAGTGTAAAATCTGTAGTAAGAATATTTCTTCCAGTTAGTATTCATAAATTTCTGTTTTTTTTCATTACCGTCTCTATTTGTTTGTAGCGATCAGTTTCCAGCACTACATTTTCTTAGATAATGGATAAAGTTTTTAAATACGAATGTTAGGAATATTTAGAGTTTTGTCTCGAACAAATTGTTTGTGGATGTATATAGAGATAGAACTTCAGACAAGAGATTTTATTTAAGGAAAAATAATAACTGAATATTCAAAATGCATGTTTCAATATGTTTACTATTAATGTTTAAAACTATGAAAAAAGTGCAACATAATTTAAAGGATGATCACAGATTGAAGTAGATGCTATGTGTCGGGAACTGTTGCAAAGTTTATAAAAAAGAAATGAGAAGCTCTAAGTGCAAAGGACTGTTTGGAAGACATATAAAAAGATCAATTTTGACACGTCATAAAAGGGAAAAAATCATTTAATAATATAGAGGGCAGCACAAAAAAAGAAAAGAAAAGAATTTGAAGAAAAATTATCAAATTAATCAAATTATTACATTGTTGCATAGTAACATTGGTAGAAAAATGCTCCAGTGAACTTTTTTGAAAAGGAACATCAATCAATCTCTTCTTGGATCAAAATTTAAAAAAAAAAGAGCTTTTTTACTAATACGTCATGAGCAATAAAAGAATTATTACAGAATCCAAAAGAAGAAGTGTCTGAAACCTTCAAGTATTTCAAACCTAGCTAAATAATGTTCTGGAATGATTGTAACAAACACACATACACAAACATGTTTATATATATATATATATATATATAATATAGTTGTTGCAGTGTAATCTATATATGTGAACTTGAATAATAATATACAGACACATTATATAATTAACTTATAAATATTATTATAGTGTGTGTGTGTGTTTGCGTGTATTTATATGTGTAAGCTAAACAAATATGCACACACACAGTGTATCTGTGATGTATACATACTACATACATATATATAGATTAGTAGAATATATGTTTATGCATGGTATCTATATAGTGTATGTATATATAAAACAACACCAAGCCAACGCAAAGCAGGAATGAATGTGTATGTTGATGCTTGAGACTGTGTGCATAAATTATATATAATAGTATAAATATATATAATATGAGTAAGTCACCAAATAAACTTTTTCAGTTTTCTGTTTGATATGCATTGTATATGTGCGTATCTAATCCTTTTTATCTCTCTCTCTTGTCACATTGCTTACACTCTCTCTCCTCTTTATATATATTATATATATAATATATCTATATATATATATGTATGCACACACCAATAGTAATGCACACAGACCACACACACACACACACACACACATGATATGACACGACACACACACACACATATAACACACACACACACACATACATATATATATATATATGCGACACACACACACACACATCATAATATATATATAAATGCACAACACATATAATATACCAAAAGGAACTTAATTCAGTTCCTTCTGTTATTTTAAAGAAAGTAAGTTAAAGAAAAAAAATGATTTTTACTATCCAATTTCATTTTGATCGTCTTTGCAGCACCACAATTACATTAACCTCACCCCTAAAAAACGTCTACTGCTTCAGATTTAGTTCGTTTGAACTTGGCCGGCATTTGAGTTGCAAACCAAGTTCTTTCCAAAATGAGTGCCAGTGGCAACAAAACCTTCATTTTGAATGCATGAGCCTAGTTTTGGCAGGACATTAATCTGAGAAAGCATAGGAAAAAGGTTTGGCCACCACTAGGGATTAAGCAAACAAATAAAAACCAAATTAAAATATATAGATATATAATATAGTATATAGTATATTAGATATAGATCTACGGGTACCTCAAAGTAAGAAATATTGGCAAAATATACCAAAATAAGTAATCCAATATCTTCAAGGCTTAAAAAGATAACAGCAAAATATAGAATTTCTTCTTTTGGTTTTGCTTTTAACTTTATCATTCAGAAAAACTCTAAGATATTTGACAGCATAATTAACGTACCTGAAGTAAAAAGGAGTAGATATATTAGAGGAACTTTAATAAACTAGACTGTGGTGTTAGCAAGAAAGGCAAGTGTCAGTAATGAAAAATCTTGAATGAAAACTATGAAAAAAAACTTTTTAAATGCTTCCGACCAATTCAAGAAAATGTTTATCTGAAGTTGAAAAAAAACAAAACACTTTTCGCAGTGTGTCTTACGATCATTCAGCTGTACTAGATTTTATTCACGCCTGTCATAAAGCTTTAGAGAAAGTCTGGATTGAATAGTAAGTTTGAATGGAACATAATACAACTGAAATAACCTTTTGAGTAATTGAAATAATTGATAAGATAAAGTGAGATTCTTCAAACTGTAGCCATTTAATGCTACTGTGAAATAGGACACCATTTAGACTTTAACAAAACACTTGGAGAAAACTAGACAGAAATATAGCAGTTGTACAGCTGTGTCAGCCACTACTTCCAACTCATGAACGCATAGAAGGTGAACTTAAAACACTGCGGAGAAGTAAAGGATGGACTTAGAGTGATGATCTTCTGTGGGACATATACACATAGACACCCAGTTTAGGCTGACCAGAAAATGTACCGTTGAATCAGCCCTCTACAGTTACTGGATGCTGTCGGGAAGACTTGCCAGGAGTGAAGACAGATAGGGGACGGTGGTAAGACGTTCATCGGAATCTATGCGGTAGCATACTTGATCATGATGATGATTGATAAGGGGATATTGGCGAAGAGAGATTCCTGGAAATATGCTGTCAGCCAGAATCTTGAATGATGATGATGATTGAATAGAATTTGGCAAGCATCCATCTCCTTAGATTTCTTCCATTAATCCCCACCCTATACAGCCACCTCAGCATCTTGGAAAAAATGATGCCCAAATAAAAAGGATTGCACTTCTTATGCAGAAGATGAAAGAAAAACATTTCTCATTAAGTAAATTGCATTAAAAGATTCAAGATTGTTAATACACTTGTAATTTGGTATGTTGTCAGGTTGTTAATACAATCAATTTTCATTTGTTAATTAAAAAGCTCAGGCCAATCCATTGTTAAAGCATGTTAATGCTACTCAGATTCTTAAAAAAAACTGTCCTTTTTTTTTCACATTTTAAAACAATTTTTTTATTTTTTTATTTATTTCTTCTTTCTGACTCATTAGCTTTGCACTTTAATTCTACATGCTAATCTAACCTTTTAACTTGTTGTTGTAGGGTAGGGGGGGGGGTGACGATGACTCTTTTTGTCTTTCCTCTGCCATTACCAATACAATTTTCAAAGTTAATTTAATTGATGATGTATACATAACTTTTCATTATCATTAAAGACAAAAAGAATTTTTTTTGGTCAATTTTTTTCCCTTCATTCTTTTCTCCCATTATTTTCTTTATGTAGTTTTAAACTACATAATTAAATTAATCCTTTTAAAAAACGAGAAACAATGTTTGTAGCAAAAAAAATACAATTTATCATTTTAAAATTGCTACTAGTTTCTCTTTATAAAAATGTATATATATAATATATAGTATATATAAATACACAGTCTATTTTATATGTATATATTATATATACTATATTATATACTACATGTGTATATATATATATATATATATATATATATATATATAGCGAGAGAGAGAGAGAGTCTATTATAGTATAGCTTTTATATATATAATTTATTTATGGGAAATAATTTTTGTTTTTTTATAAGCATGAAAGAACATGCTTCTAAAACAACCAAAAAATGATTTCCCATAAATATATGATGTGAATATATATATATATATATATATATATATCATATCATCATGTGAACACATTTCAACTGAATTTGTATTCATTACAATTTTTTTTCGAATTCTCTCTAACTGGAAGAAAATGAATAATGACTACTTCAAAAAGGAATAACATTTTTATGTGAATTTAAAAGAAACCGAAATCCTTGAGTCTCCAGGTTGTCACTCATTGCAGGCGGTGTCGTTAGACTTAATACAAACAGCTGGCTCTCTCCCCTGAAAACAATCATTCTTCCTCCCTTGATGCCTTCTCAGCAGCTGAACCCATTCCAGCCAACAGGATGGTAGGAATCTTATCATGAATCATCACTCACGATCAGAAGGTTGTTGGTTCAATCTCTGTAGCCACCTACAATCTGTACAGAGCAAAGAACTTAATTGTTTGAATGGATTTGATATTTGAATAATTCTTGTCATTTATGCAGAATTATTATATATGTGAATATTTACATGTACTATCTGTGCACTCTGCCTTCAATCAAAGTATAAGAATAGTGGTTACTAGTTTGAAAACCAATACTAAAGTCCTTATAATACATTAGTGCATCCATAGATACACTAAATCCTGAACATTCGTAAGTAAAGACAAACAACGGACTCGCATGAACTATGCACATATGAATGTTTGATATACATAATATGTGATATAAAAATAACACAATACATAAGTCTTAAACAAGTTAATTGTACTAAATTTGTTTTTAAATGATAAATTTTATGATAAATTAATTTAGCTATTATACCTGTAATAAAGCACTTATATATATATATATATATATATATATATATATATAGTGAATGATGTTGTTGTGGAGTCCAGTATGCTTCTTTGTTGGTATATCTGATGAGTCTTTATATGTGTGTGTATATATCTATATATCTATGTAAGGTGAAAATGGAATCGATGTTTGAAATTAAAGCAGTCAAAATACAGAGAATATATATATATATATATATATATATATATTATATGTTTATAAGGAAATATTTTTTTGACCGAATGTGGAAAATAATTTTTAAGGTAGCATCATGAAAAGAAATGAGTGAAATAAATTAAGAAAGTGTTAATATTATGTTCTAAATCCTATTTATCTACCAATATTTCAAGGACTACATCCTCTTCTTCTATATATATATATATTAATATATATATATATATATATATATATGCATATACATACACACCACACAAATATATATATATATATATATATCACTATGAAAAAAATTTAAAAAATGGATAGTTTTAAAAGTTAAATAAATATTGAACTTAAGTTTTTCTTTTTTCATCTTTAGAAATTGAAAATAGCTTTTGCTACCCAATTCATCATTTTCAAAGGATTTGTCCTGAAATCAAAACACAGGCTGTGTATTTTGATATATGCGGGTGGCCTATGATAGAATGTTAAGCACTGACTGATCAACTAATTCCAAAGTCTCTTAGGAGTGGCCACAGAATTCCTCTATGCTCTCTTGATTGCTATATCAGCATGGTTTTGCTTTTTCATAACACAAGAAGGAGGGGCTTGGAACCCAGGTATTCTCATGTGCAATAGGTGGGGGTGTAGGTATTTATTTGGTCTTGCTTTTGATCTGGGAGTTTGGGTGAGTAATTCCGGGTGTGGCTGGAATTTCAATATTGCTTCTCTACCTTTTTTTTTTTTTGAGCTTTTATGGTTTATCGAAACAAGTTGAAAAAATCTTTATAAACTCAATAATACATCCTCTCTTATAAAAGATTGCTTGGTAGTTTAGAAAACAAAGTTGTGACTAATATTTCAATGTTTGTCTCAGTGTGCATTGCAGGGTTGATTAACGTGACTGATGATGTTGTAATAGTAATTAATTCTATACTTATCTTCTTTCACTTCAAATATTCTCTTGGATAAATCTGGTTGGATCTCTGCTATTTTGTATCAGAGTAGCTGGGTCGGTCTGTGTCCATTGGTGGATCTGTTGTTGCATTGGATGGCATTCTTTGTGTCAGGAAATTACTTGGGAATCTTTGAGGATATCTTGTCTTGTGCTGTTGATAGTTTTTTAATAACAAAGACGTTTTTGTTTTCTTCTGAGCTCATTTATTTAAACCAAGTAAAAATGCCTTGGGGAACAGACCTATTTTACGTCTGTTTTCTGCCAACTCTTCACTCTCTCTCTCTTTCTGTCCTTCTCCCTTGTTGGCATCTATCGACCAATCTGAGATCATCATCCTAAAAATTCTAGTAACTTTCCACTATCATCTACATGTAACTTAGATTTTGGGTTTTTCCTTCTCATTATTTAACATCAGGACACCCTATTTTTGTATTTCTAGCACAATGAGGTTGCTGTGAGCACCTGTTGAGTGAAATTTGCTTCCAAAAAGGGTTAAAAAGTTAATATTTGATCCTAGAATAATGGTAATAAAAACTAACAGATTATCTATGTATGGATTATCACTTTTGTCAAGAATCAGTCGAGGCAGGAGAGAAGATTTTAATTTTTTTACATTGATATGCAAAACTCCTACACAACCGTGAATCTATATGCTCTTCCAATGTTTTATGATGTCAGTCTCTTTCTTGTAATATCAGATATCTACATGCTCAATATTAAGACTGTTATGACTGTTGCAAGAAGTGTTATATACCTTGTTGTTTTATGGTCATAGTTTCAGCTGTTATATAAACATTTGTATCAAATAATTAGCAAGATAGATTAGCTGGCCATTAGTAGTGAGTTTGATTCCCACTGGGCACCCCATATTTGTGTGCTAAACTTAGCAAATAATTATACCTATTTGTAACTTTCATTTTGGACATCCTTCATAGGTAGAATGATTGTATGTATGTACTAATGACAATCATGTATTTTTTATTTTATTTTAACTTCCTTAGATTAGGACCTTCCATCTAGTTCTGGGTCTTATAGATTATGAGACTGGAGGACTAGATTCTAATATCCTCTCTAACTATTACTTGTAAATTCCTTGATCAATATTGTCATTATCATAATCTGAATAACCATTATCAATATTCATTTAGGACTACATAACCAATCATGATAAGTACTGGGCTAGATGAAGATGACTGCTAGAGAATTTGCCCAGGGACTTTTAGATTTATGCTTTCCATTTAACATGATATTGATTAATGTGAATAGGATTTTAATCAGTTTGTCAGTTCTGCTTCTAAGCTGTTACCAATTAATTTTCCTCTGAGCAGAATTCGTTTTTTGATATATATATACCAACCCCTCCACACAAGCAGGATATCATACAAGGTCAATTTCTTAAGTGGAGTTTAATAGGTTTGAATTCAGAGTTTTCCTTCTCCTAGACTGGTGGCCTAAACAAGGTTAAAAAACCCAGTCTGCCCAACTATTTACTCATAGCTGGAGGGAGAGCAATTGGATACATAACCATTTACACCACCAGCCTCCTTTCTTTTTTTTATATAAAGGGTTATGTGCTAACAAGCCCACTGACCAAATACATTGTTAGCATTTTTTATTGGAGTTAGAATTTACAAATACAAACAAGATTAGAAAAGTATTTTACTAGTTGTGTATGTATTCTAAGGTTGACAGATGCTTTCCTCATGCTCAAACGAGAAAGGATTCCAGTGTTCTAGGCTCATAAATCTTGGTAACATTATGCTGTTGACACTGTAACTTCTCTGTAACCAAAAAGAACATTTCACACACACACACACACACACAATACATATATATATATATATATAATTATATATATATAAATAATCCAACTGACTGGTATGTCGGGGATATTTGGAATCATCAAAATCTCACTGTACCTTCCCAAATGTATGCTCATGTAGATGCAAACATAGATTTATACAAGGATTTTTATAAATCCCTAAGGGGCTCAATGTATGATAACTAATAAATTGATTATCTAAAGAGTAATATTTATACTTTCAAAGAAAGAAAAACTCAACAAACCTAACATTTAAAAACTTATATATATATATATGTTAAGTTTTAAAAAGTTAGGTTTGTTTGTTTTTTTTTTCTTTGAAAGTATAAAATATTGCTCTTACGTTTCTGCTCATGCAGAGGGATTATATATAAAAGGTCAATTTTTAAAAAAGTTTAAAATCAGAATTTTTCTTCTCCTAGATTAGCTGCCCACTCATTAGGTGAGACACTCATAAGATTTGGAGGATAAACAACACCAGATAATCAGGTTTACATTTTTGCATTTCACCTTTGATGATTTAGACCAGAAGGGTTTTGCAAAATGATAACAGTCATACTATTAAGGAACATGAGTATTGATATATAGATAACACTTGCCAGAAAAATCAGTGCCTAAAATGATGACCATTGTTATCTGGGCTTGAACCCAGTCCACTGGCCCAATATAGCACTTATCTATTAATAATGTAGATTCGCTTCCGGTTTTTGTCTGTAACAAAAACTGCGTCACTGCTTACGTCACATTACCCAACACATAATCCAACGTCATAACATAGAATAAATATACTCAAAATGTGAGCAATGCAACGTTAGACAATCCTCATTGTTTCAAATAAATAGATGCCCGGCGTTATATATTTATATATAGATTGTCTAACGTTGCTAATGCTCACATTTTGAAAGTTATAATTTATTCATGTATGACGTTGGATTAATGCTGTTGGGTAATGTGACGTAAGCAGTGACGCAATGATTTTTGTTTACAGACAAAACGGTAAGCGAATCTACATTATTATAGATAAGTGCTAATTGGGCCAGTGGACTGGGTTCAAGCCAGATAACAATGGTCATCATTTTGAGGCAACTGATTTTTCTGGCAGTGTTATCTAATATATCAATACTCAATGTTCCTTAATAGTATGACTGTTATCATTTGTGCAAACCCTCTGGTCTAAATCATCAAAGGTGAAATGCAAAAATGTAAATCCTGATTATCTGGTGTTGTTTATCCTCCAAATTCTTATGAGTGTCATCACCTAATGAGTGGGCAGCTAATCTAGGAGAAGAAAAATTCTGATTTTAAACTTTTTAAAAATTGACCTTTTATATATAATCCCTCTGCATGAGCAGAAACGTAAGAGCAATATTTATACTTTCAAAGAAAAAAAAAAAAACAACAACCTAACTTTTAAAAACTTAACATATATATATATATAAGTTTTAAAATGTTAGGTTTGTTGAGTTTTCTTTCTTTGAAAGTATAAATATTACTCTTTAGATAATCAATTTATTAGTTATCATACATTGGCCCTCTTAGGGATTTATAAAAATCCTTGTATAAATCTATGTTTGCATCTACATGAGCATACATTGGGAAGGTACAGTGAGATTTTGATGATTCCAAATATCCCCGACATACCAGTCAGTTGGATTATTTTATATATATATATATATATATATATATATATATATGTGTGTGTGTGTGTGTGTGAAATGTTCTTTTTGGTTACAGAAGTTACAGTGTCAAACAGCATAATGTTACCAAGATTTATGAGCTAGAACACTGGAATCCTTTCTCGTTTGAGCATGAGGAAGCATCTGTCAACCTTAGAATACATACACAACTAGTAAAATACTTTTCTAATCTTGTTTGTATTTGTAAATTCTAACTCCAATAAAAAATGCTAACAATGTATTTGGTCAGTGGGGCTTGTTAGCACATAACCCTTTTATAAAAAAAAGAAAGGAGGCTGGTGGTGTAATGGTTATTATCCAATTGCTCTCCCTCCAGCTATGAGTAAATAGTTGGGCAGACTGGTTTTTTTAACCTTGTTTAGGCCACCAGTCTAGGAGAAGGAAAACTCTGAATTCAAACCTATTAAACTCCACTTAAGAAATTGACCTTGTATGATATCCTGCTTGTGTGGAGGGTTGGTATATATTATATCAAAACAAAATTCTGCTCAGAGGAAAATTAATTGGTAACAGCTTAGAGCAGAACTGACAAACTGATTAAAAATCCTATTCACATTAATAAAATATCATGTTAAATGAAAAGGCATAAATCTAAAAGTCCTGGGCAAATTCTCTTAGCAGTCATCTTCATCTAGCCCAGTACTTATCATGAATTGGTTTGTAGTCCTAAATGAATATTGATAATGGTATTCAGATTATGATAATACAATATTGATTCAAGAATTTAAAGTACAATAGTTAGAGAGGATATTAGAATCTAGTCCTCCAGTCTCATAATCTATAAGACCCAGAACTAGATGGAAGGTCCTAATCTAAGGAAGTTAAAATAAAATAAAAAATACATGATTGTCATCTTAGTACATACATACAATCATTCTACCTATGAAGGATGTCCAAAATGAAAGTTACAAAAGGTATAATTATTTGCTAAGTTTAGCACACAAATATGGGGTGCCCAGTGGGAATCAAACTCACTACTAATGGCCAGCTAATCTATCTTGCTAATTATTTGATACAAATGTTTATATAACAGCTGAAACTATGACCATAAAACAACAAGGTATATAACACTTCTTGCAACAGTCATAACAGTCTAATATTGAGCTGTAGATATCTGATATACAAGAAAGAGAACTGACATCATAAAACATTGGAAGAGCATATAGATTCACGTGTAGTAGATTTTGCATATCAATGTAAAAAAAATTAAAATCTTCTCTCCTGCCTCGACTGATTCTTGACAAAAGTGATAATCCATACATAGATAATACTGTTAGTTTTTATTACCATTATTCTAGGATCAAATATTAACTTTTTAACCCTTTTTGGTACAAAATTTGCACTCAACAGGTGCTCACAGCAACCTCATTGTGCTAGAAATACAAAAATAGGTGTCCTGATGTTAAATAATGAGAAGGAAAAACCAAAAATCTAAGTTACATGTAGATAGATAGTGGAAAGTTACTAGAATTTTTAGGATGATGATCTCATTGGTCGATAGATCCAACAAGGGAGAAGGACAGAAAGAGAGAGAGTGAAGAGTTGGCAGAAAACAGACGTAAATAAGTGTCTGTTCCCAAGGCATTTTATTGGTTTAAAATAAATGAGCTCAGAAGAAAACAAACGTCTTTGTTATTAAAAACTATCAACAGCACAAGACAAGATATCCTCAAAGATCCCAAGTAATTTCCTGACAACAAGAATGCCATCCAATGCAACAACAGATCCCCAATGGACACAGACCGACCCAGCTACTCTGATACAAAATAAGCAGAGATCCAACCAGATTTATCCAAGAGAATATTTGAAGTGAAAGAAGATAAGTATAGAATTATTACTATTACAACATCATCAGTCAGTTAAATCAACCCTGCAATGAACACTGAGACAAAACATTGAAATATAGTCACAACTTTTGATTCTAAACTACCAAGCAATTTTTATAAGAGAGAGGTGTATATTGAGTTTATAAAGATTTTTTCAACTTGTTTCGATAAACCATAAAAGCTCAAAAAAAAAAAGGTAGAGAAAGCAATATTGAAATTCCGCCACACCCGGAATTACTCACCCAAACTCCCAGATCAAAAGCAAGACCAAATAAATACCTACACCCCCACCTATTGCACATGAGAATACCTGGGTTCCCAAGCCCCTCCTTCTTGTGTTATGAAAAAGCAAAACCATGCTGAATAGCAATCAGAGAGCATAGAGGAATTCTGTGGCCACTCCTAAGAGACTTTGGAATTAGTTGATCAGTCAGTGCTTAACATTCTATCATAGGCCACCCGCTATATCAAAATACACAGCCTGTTTTGATTTCAGGACAAATCCTTTGGAAAATGATGAAATTGGGTAGCAAAAGCTATTTTCAATTTCTAAAGATGAAAAAAGAAAAACTTAAGTTCAATATTTATTTAACTTTTAAAACTACCATTTTTTAAATTTATTTCATAGTGAATATATATATATATATATATATATATGTGTGTGTGTATGTATATGCAATATATATATATATATATATATAGATATATATATATATATATATGAAGAAGAGGAATGTAGCTCCTTGATATTGGTAGATAAATAGGATTTGACACAATATTCAACACTGTTCTTAATTTATTTCACTCATTTCTTTCATGATGCTACCTAAAAATATTTTCCCACATTCGCCAAAAAAATATTTTCCTATAAACATATAATATATATAATATATATATATATATATTCTCTGTATTTTGACTGCTTTAATTTCAAACATCGATTCCATTTTCACCTTACATAGATATATAGATATATACACACACATATAAAGACTCATCAGATATACCAACAAAGAAGCATACATGGACTCCACAACAACATCATCATACATATATATATATATATATATATATATATATAATAAGTGCTTTATTACAGGTATAATAGCTAAATTAATTTATCATAAAATTTATCATTTAAAAACAAATTTAGTACAATTAACTTGTTTAAGACTTATGTATTGTGTTATTTTATTAATCAATATTATGTATATCAAACATTCATAGTGCATAGTTCATGCGAGTCCGTTGTTTGTCTTACTTACCGAATGTTCAGGATTAGTGTATCTTGGATGCACTAATGTATTATAAGGACTTTAGTATTGTTTCAAACTAGTAACCATAATTCTATACTTTTGATTGAAGGCAGAGTGCACAGATAGTACATGTAAATATTCACATAATAATAATTCTGCATAAATGACAAGAATTATTCAAATATCAATCCATTCAAACAATTAAGTTCTTTGCTCTGTACAGATTGTAGAAGGTGGCTACAGAGATTGAACCAACAACCTTTCTGATCGTGAAGTGATGATTCATGATAAGATTCCTACCATCCTTGTTGGCTGGAATGGTTCAGCTGCTGAGAGGCATCAAGGGAGGAAGAATGATTGTTTTCAGGGGAGAGAGCCAGCTGTTTGTATAAGTCTAACGACACCGCCTGCAATGAGTGACAACCTGGAGACTCAAGGATTTCGGTTTCTTTTAAATTCACAATAAAAATGTTATTCCTTTTTGAAGTAGTCATTATTCATTTTCTCAGTTAAGAGAGAATTCGAAAAAAATTGTAATGAATACAAATTCAGTTGAAATGTGTTCACATGCATGTATATGTATATATATATATACTATATATATATATACATCATATATTTATGGGGAAACATTATTTGGTTGTTTTAGAAGCATTTCTTTCATCTCATAAAATAAAAAAAATTATTTCCCATAAAAGATAATGATATAAAAGCATATATATATAGACTCTCTCCTCCTCGCTATATATATATATTATATATAATAGTAGTAATAAATATAACACAGTATGTATATATAATGTATATATAATATAACATAATAAATAGACTTGTATAATATATATATATATATAATATATATCATTTTATAAAGAGAAAGCTAGTAGCAATTTAAGAATGATAAATTGTATTTTTTGCTACATAATTGTATTTTCGTTTTTAAGATAATTAATTATTTAGTTTAAAATAATTAAAAGAAAATAAGGGAGAAAAGAGAAGAAAAGAATTGACAAAAAATTGCTTTTGTTTAAGGATAATGAAAAAAGTTTGTATAATCATCAATTAAATTGCACTTGCATTGGTATTGGTAATGAGCTAGAGGAAAGACAAAAGATCATGCGTCACCTCCCCCCTCCCTACCCTAACAACAACAGTTTTAAAAGGTAGATAGCATGTAGATTAAAGTGCAAAGCTAATGAGTCAGAAAAGAATGAAATAAATAAAAATAAAAAACTTGTTTTAAAATTAAAAAAAAAGGAAGTTTTTTTAAGATCTGAGTAGGATAAATCTTAACAATGGATTTGGCTGAAGCTTTGGTAATTAACAATGAAATTTGATTGCTATAACAACCTGACAACATAACAATAATGACAAGTGTATTAACAATCTGAATCTTTAATGCAATTTCTTAATGAAGAAATGTTTCTTTTTCAGTTTGCATTAAGATAGTGCATCCTTTTTTGGGCTATTTTTTCAAAAGATGATGAAGGTGCGTTAGGGGTGGGGATAATGGATAGAAATCTAAGGACGATGGATTTGCCAATCTATCAAATCATCTATCATCAAGTTCTGCTGACAGCATAGATTTTCCAGAATTCTCTTGCCAATAATGCCCTATCAATCATCATCATGATCAAGTCATGCTGACCGCATAGATCCGATGACTCTCTTACGCACAGTCCTATCTGTCTCACTCCTCAAGTTCTTCGTAGCAGCATCCAGTAACTGTAGAGGGCTGATCAAAGTAAAATTTTTTCTGGTCAGGCTAAACTGGTGTGTCTATGTGTAATGTCCACAGAAGATCATTAACTTCTAAAGTCCATCCTTAGCTTCTCCAGCAGTGTTTTTCAGTCACCTCATGGTTCATGAGAATTGGAATAAGTGGCCTGACCTGTAGCAACTTATATTCCTGTCTACTTTTTCTCCAAGTTTGTTAAAGTCTAAATGGTGCTCCTATACAGTAAGCACGACATGGCTACAGTTGGAAGAATCCACTTTATCTTATCAATTATTTCATTACTCTAAAGAGTTATTTCTAAGTTGTATTATGTTCATCACTGAATCAAATCCAGACTTTCTTAAAGCTTTGCGGTGAATAAAAGAATCTTAGTCAGGATGATTTAGACAGCACGCGAAAGTGTTTTGTTTTTTTCCATTCAAGAATAAAAACATTTTCTGAATTGGTCTGAAGCATTAAAAAGTTCTTATTCATAAGTTTTTTCAAATCAAGATTTTTTACTGAACATTGCCTTTGCTAACCAAGTCTAGTTTATTAAAGTCCTCTAATATATCTACGTCTTATACTTCAGGAGCGTTAATTATGCTGTCAAAATATTCTTAGAATTTTTCTTGAATGTAAAAGTAAAGCAAAAACAAACAAGAAGAAATTCTATTTGCTGTTAATCTTTTAAGCCTTGAAGTATTGATTTATTCTTGTAATTTGCCATATTTCTTACTTTGGTAACTTTCTTCTGAGCTCATTTATTTAAACCAAGTAAAAATGCCTTGGGGAACAGACACTTAATTTTACGTCTGTTTTCTGCCAACTCTTCACTCTCTCTCTCTTTCTGTCCTTCTCCCTTGTTGGCATCTATCGACCAATCTGAGATCATCATCCTAAAAATTCTAGTAACTTTCCACTATCATCTACATGTAACTTAGATTTTTGGTTTTTCCTTCTCATTATTTTAACATCAGGACACCTATTTTTGTATTTCTAGCACAATGAGGTTGCTGTGAGCACCTGTTGAGTGAAATTTTGCTACCAAAAGGGTTAAAAAGTTAATATTTGATCCTAGAATAATGGTAATAAAAACTAACAGTATTATCTATGTATGGATTATCACTTTTGTCAAGAATCAGTCGAGGCAGGAGAGAGATTTTAATTTTTTACATTGATATGCAAAACTCCTACTACAACCGTGAATCTATATGCTCTTCCAATGTTTTATGATGTCAGTTCTCTTTCTTGTATATCAGATATCTACATGCTCAATATTAAGACTGTTATGACTGTTGCAAGAAGTGTTATATACCTTGTTGTTTATGGTCATAGTTTCAGCTGTTATATAAACATTTGTATCAAAATAATTAGCAAGATAGATTAGCTGGCCATTAGTAGTGAGTTTGATTCCCACTGGGCACCCCATATTTGTGTGCTAAACTTAGCAAATAATTATACCTATTTGTAACTTTCCATTTTGGACATCCTTCATAGGTAGAATGATTGTATGTATGTACTAATGACAATCATGTATTTTTTATTTTAATTTTAACTTCCTTAGATTAGGACCTTCCATCTAGTTCTGGGTCTTATAGATTATGAGACTGGAGGACTAGATTCTAATATCCTCTCTAACTATTGTACTTGTAAATTCCTTGAATCAATATTGTCATTATCATAATCTGAATAACCATTATCAATATTCATTTAGGACTACATAACCAATCATGATAAGTACTGGGCTAGATGAAGATGACTGCTAAGAGAATTTGCCCAGGGACTTTTAGATTTATGCTTTCCATTTAACATGATATTGATTAATGTGAATAGGATTTTAATCAGTTTGTCAGTTCTGCTCTAAGCTGTTACCAATTAATTTCCTCTGAGCAGAATTCGTTTTTGATATATATATACCAACCCCTCCACACAAGCAGGATATCATACAAGGTCAATTTCTTAAGTGGAGTTTAATAGGTTTGAATTCAGAGTTTTCCTTCTCCTAGACTGGTGGCCTAAACAAGGTTAAAAAACCCAGTCTGCCCAACTATTTACTCATAGCTGGAGGGAGAGCAATTGGATACATAACCATTTACCACCAGCCTCCTTTCTTTTTTTTATATAAAGGGTTATGTGCTAACAAGCCCCACTGACCAAATACATTGTTAGCATTTTTTATTGGAGTTAGAATTACAAATACAAACAAGATTAGAAAAGTATTTTACTAGTTGTGTATGTATTCTAAGGTTGACAGATGCTTTCCTCATGCTCAAACGAGAAAGGATTCCAGTGTTCTAGCTCATAAATCTTGGTAACATTATGCTGTTTGACACTGTAACTTCTGTAACCAAAAAGAACATTCACACACACACACACACACACACACACACATAATATATATATATATATATATATATATATAAAATAATCCACTGACTGGTATGTCGGGGATATTTGGAATCATCAAAATCTCACTGTACCTTCCCAAATGTATGCTCATGTAGATGCAAACATAGATTTATACAAGGATTTTTATAAATCCCTAAGAGGGCTCAATGTATGATAACTAATAAATTGATTATCTAAAGAGTAATATTTATACTTTCAAAGAAAGAAAAACTCAACAAACCTAACATTTAAAAACTATATATATATATAATGTTAAGTTTTTAAAAAGTTAGGTTGTTGTTTTTTTTTTTTCTTTGAAAGTATAAATATTGCTCTTACGTTTCTGCTCATGCAGAGGGATTATATATAAAGGTCAATTTTTAAAAAGTTTAAAATCAGAATTTTTCTTCTCCTAGATTAGCTGCCCACTCATTAGGTGATGACACTCATAAGAATTTGGAGGATAAACAACACCAGATAATCAGGTTTTACATTTTTGCATTTCACCTTTGATGATTTAGACCAGAGGGTTTTGCAAAATGATAACAGTCATACTATTAAGGAACATGAGTATTGAATATAGATAACACTTGCCAGAAAAATCAGTGCCTAAAATGATGACCATTGTTATCTGGGCTTGAACCCAGTCCACTGGCCCATATATGCACTTATCTATTAATAATGTAGATTCGCTTCCGGTTTTGTCTGTAACAAAAACTGCGTCACTGCTTACGTCACATTACCACACATAATCAACGTCATAACATAGAATAAATATACTCAAAATGTGAATTGCAACGTTAACAATCCTCATTGTTTCAAATAAATAGATGCCCGGCGTATATATATTCTATATATAGATTGTCTAACGTTGCATGCTCACATTTTGAGTATATTTATTCTATGTATGACGTTGGATTATGTGTTGGGTAATGTGACGTAAGCAGTGACGCAGTTTTTGTTACAGACAAAAACCGGAAGCGAATCTACATTATTAATAGATAAGTGCTATATTGGGCCAGTGGACTGGGTTCAAGCCAGATAACAATGGTCATCATTTTAGGCACTGATTTTTCTGGCAAGTGTATCTATATATCAATACTCATGTTCCTTAATAGTATGACTGTTATCATTTTGCAAAACCCTCTGGTCTAAATCATCAAAGGTGAAATGCAAAATGTAAATCCTGATTATCTGGTGTTGTTTATCCTCCAAATTCTTATGAGTGTCATCACCTAATGAGTGGGCAGCTAATCTAGGAGAAGAAAAATTCTGATTTTAAACTTTTTAAAAATTGACCTTTTATATATAATCCCTCTGCATGAGCAGAAACGTAAGAGCAATATTTTATACTTTCAAGAAAAAAAAAAAAACAACAACCTAACTTTTAAAAACTTAACATATATATATATATAAGTTTTTAAATGTTAGGTTTTTGTTGAGTTTTTCTTTCTTTGAAAGTATAAATATTACTCTTTAGATAATCAATTTATTAGTTATCATACATTGAGCCCTCTTAGGGATTTATAAAATCCTGTATAAATCTATGTTTGCATCTACATGAGCATACATTTGGGAAGGTACAGTGAGATTTTGATGATTCCAAATATCCCCGACATACCAGTCAGTTGGATTATTTTATATATATATATATATATATATATATATATATATGTGTGTGTGTGTGTGTGTGAAATGTTCTTTTTGGTTACAGAAAGTTACAGTGTCAAACAGCATAATGTTACCAAAGATTTATGAGCTAGAACACTGGAATCCTTTCTCGTTTGAGCATGAGGAAGCATCTGTCAACCTTAGAATACATACACAACTAGTAAAATACTTTTCTAATCTTGTTTGTATTTGTAAATTCTAACTCCAATAAAAAATGCTAACAATGTATTTGGTCAGTGGGGCTTGTTAGCACATAACCCTTATTATAAAAAAAAGAAAGGAGGCTGGTGGTGTAATGGTTATGTATCCAATTGCTCTCCCTCCAGCTATGAGTAAATAGTTGGGCAGACTGGGTTTTTTTAACCTTGTTTAGGCACCAGTCTAGGAGAAGGAAAACTCTGAATTCAAACCTATTAAACTCCACTTAAGAAATTGACCTTGTATGATATCCTGCTTGTGTGGAGGGGTTGGTATATATATATCAAAAACGAATTCTGCTCAGAGGAAAATTAATTGGTAACAGCTTAGAGCAGAACTGACAAACTGATTAAAAATCCTATTCACATTAATCAATATCATGTTAATGGAAAGGCATAAATCTAAAAGTCCCTGGGCAAATTCTCTTAGCAGTCATCTTCATCTAGCCCAGTACTTATCATGATTGGTTATGTAGTCCTAAATGAATATTGATAATGGTTATTCAGATTATGATAATGACAATATTGATTCAAGAATTTAAGTACAAATAGTTAGAGAGGATATTAGAATCTAGTCCTCCAGTCTCATAATCTATAAGACCCAGAACTAGATGGAAGGTCCTAATCTAAGGAAGTTAAAATAAAATAAAAAATACATGATTGTCATTAGTAACATACATACAATCATTCTACCTATGAAGGATGTCCAAAATGAAAGTTACAAATAGGTATAATTATTGCTAAGTTTAGCACACAAATATGGGGTGCCCAGTGGGAATCAAACTCACTACTAATGGCCAGCTAATCTATCTTGCTAATTATTTGATACAAATGTTTATATAACAGCTGAAACTATGACCATAAAACAACAAGGTATATAACACTTCTTGCAACAGTCATAACAGTCTTAATATTGAGCATGTAGATATCTGATATTACAAGAAAGAGAACTGACATCATAAAACATTGGAAGAGCATATAGATTCACGGTGTAGTAGGAGTTTTGCATATCAATGTAAAAAAATTAAAATCTTCTCTCCTGCCTCGACTGATTCTTGACAAAAGTGATAATCCATACATAGATAATACTGTTAGTTTTTATTACCATTATTCTAGGATCAAATATTAACTTTTTAACCCTTTTTGGTAGCAAAATTGTCACTCAACAGGTGCTCACAGCAACCTCATTGTGCTAGAAATACAAAAATAGGTGTCCTGATGTTAAATAATGAGAAGGAAAAACCCAAAAATCTAAGTTACATGTAGATGATAGTGGAAAGTTACTAGAATTTTTAGGATGATGATCTCAGATTGGTCGATAGATGCCAACAAGGGAGAAGGACAGAAAGAGAGAGAGTGAAGAGTTGGCAGAAAACAGACGTAAATAAGTGTCTGTTCCCAAGGCAATTTTACTTGGTTTAAAATAAATGAGCTCAGAAGAAAAAAAAACGTCTTTGTTATTAAAAACTATCAACAGCACAAGACAAGATATCCTCAAAGATTCCCAAGTAATTTCCTGACAACAAGAATGCCATCCAATGCAACAACAGATCCCCAATGGACACAGACCGACCCAGCTACTCTGATACAAAATAGCAGAGATCCAACCAGATTTATCCAAGAGAAATTTGAAGTGAAAGAAGATAAGTATAGAATTATTACTATTACAACATCATCAGTCAGTTTAATCAACCCTGCAATGCAACACTGAGACAAAACATTGAAATATTAGTCACAACTTTTATTCTAAACTACCAAGCAATCTTTTATAAGAGAGGAGTGTATATTGAGTTTATAAAGATTTTTCAACTTGTTTCGATAAACCATAAAAGCTCAAAAAAAAAAAAGGTAGAGAAGCAATATTGAAATTCCAGCCACACCCGGAATTACTCACCCAAACTCCAGATCAAAAGCAAGACCAAATAAATACCTACACCCCCACCTATTGCACATGAGAATACCTGGGTTCCCAAGCCCCTCCTTCTTGTGTTATGAAAAAGCAAAACCATGCTGATATAGCAATCAAGAGAGCATAGAGGAATTCTGTGGCCACTCCTAAGAGACTTTGGAATTAGTTGATCAGTCAGTGCTTAACATTCTATCATAGGCCACCCGCTATATCAAAATACACAGCCTGTTTTGATTTCAGGACAAATCCTTTGGAAAATGATGAATTGGGTAGCAAAAGCTATTTTCAATTTCTAAAGATGAAAAAAGAAAAACTTAAGTTCAATATTTATTTAACTTTAAAACTATCCATTTTTTAAATTTTTTCATAGTGAATATATATATATATATATATATATATATATATATATATATGTGTGTGTATGTATATGCAATATTCATATATATCATATATATATATATATATATATATATGAAGAAGAGGAATGTAGCTCCTTGAATATTGGTAGATAAATAGGATTTAGAACATAATATTCAACACTGTTCTTAATTTATTTCACTCATTTCTTTCATGATGCTACCTAAAAATATTTTCCCACATTCGGTCAAAAAAATATTTTCTATAAACATATAATATATATAATATATATATATATATATATTCTCTGTATTTTGACTGCTTTAATTTCAAACATCGATTCCATTTTCACCTTACATAGATATATAGATATAACACACACATATAAAGACTCATCAGATATACCAACAAAGAAGCATACATGGACTCCACAACAACATCATTCATATATATATATATATATATATATATATTATATAATAAGTGCTTTATTACAGGTATAATAGCTAAATTAATTTATCAATAAAATTTATCATTTAAAAACAAATTTAGTACAATTAACTTGTTTAAGACTTATGTATTGTGTTATTTTATTATCACATATTATGTATATCAAACATTCATGTGCATAGTTCATGCGAGTCCGTTGTTTGTCTTACTTACCGAATGTTCAGGATTAGTGTATCTATGGATGCACTAATGTATTATAAGGACTTTAGTATTGGTTTCAAACTAGTAACCACTATTCTTATACTTTGATTGAAGGCAGAGTGCACAGATAGTACATGTAAATATTCACATATATAATAATTCTGCCATAAATGACAAGAATTATTCAAATATCAAATCCATTCAAACAATTAAGTTCTTTGCTCTGTACAGATTGTAGAAGGTGGCTACAGAGATTGAACCAACAACCTTCTGATCGTGAGTGATGATTCATGATAAGATTCCTACCATCCTTGTTGGCTGGAATGGTTCAGCTGCTGAGAGGCATCAAGGGAGGAAGAATGATTGTTTTCAGGGGAGAGAGCCAGCTGTTTGTATATAGTCTAACGACACCGCCTGCAATGAGTGACAACCTGGAGACTCAAGGATTTCGGTTTCTTTTAAATTCACAATAAAAATGTTATTCCTTTTTGAAGTAGTCATTATTCATTTTCTCCAGTTAGAGAGAATTCGAAAAAAATTGTAATGAATACAAATTCAGTTGAAATGTGTTCACATGC
>JALAJA010001338.1:0-28819 GCA_023376005.1 Doryteuthis pealeii | reverse complement strand
AAAAAGAGAGAGATAAGTATTTAGTTTTGATGTACATAAATATTGTAAATCAAATTTAGAAACTATTTAGAAATGATAAACTGAGGTGGGTATAATCGAAAAATAGAACAGCTTTAGATTTAACTCTTCTATCATTTCTTTCACTCCCGTCTTTCATTTTTCCTAATTAATCTATTTAGTTAGATTATGAAGAATTTAATAAAATTACAGTTTTTTGTCTTGTTTAAGGATTTCTTTTTAAAGATTTATCCCCAAGATTTTTGCTCAGATTCGTTAAGAGAAAACCAAACAATTAGAAATCAATAATACAAGCATATATTTATTAAAATCAAATTCTTAATATCAATATGCAAATTAGCCTTCTCGTTCACATGTAAACCGCTATTTTGTTGAATATATAAATATATTGCATGTTATTAGTATGTAGATTTAATCAAAACAGTTTGATAATAAGGTATAAACAATTTTAATCAATCAATTGAGGTTTTAAATAAAAATAAATCATGTGAATGTGACGTCAATAACTAAGGGAATTGTGATTGAGTAGTGATTTAGTTCGTTACAGACAGACAAACACACAATTCATTATAATAGATATTAATATAATTGATGGTAATAATAGGTACCAGGTACTTTTTTACAATATCCATTTTTTTTCTTAAGGGAACCGCCTTTTTGAACATCATGTCCAGTATCTAAACTTGACCCCTCACCTTAATTCTGTTGTTTCAATTATTTAAAGTTTTGTATTTATGTATTTTCAGGGTGCAAGTGGATTTGCTGTTCTGGTATTAAACTGAAGGCTGCAGAAAATCGTCCTGCTATGCAAGCTTAATGGAATAATTGTAATGATGTTGTAAATAAAAGTTTCATTCTCTTCAAAAAGTCTTTTGTCCTTCATGAAATGTGAGGAATTCTTTTTACATGGTACAAATTTTTATTTAACTGATTGGTTACAAAATATTATTTACTTGGGCTAGACAGGCGGTCAGAGAGACCCCCTCTGATCAATTGGCTGGTCATGTCAAGCCTAGTACCTAATGATTGTTCTGTCCATATTGCTCTTATGGCAAACCCTAAATCCTTTTTATCATATATGTGCTAGAAGGCAGTGGCTGAAGATTCTTAGTGTTTTGGGTATGATGTTAAATTGCATCTAGTAGTGAAATAGGAGCTCTTAGGAGTATGCCATTACTCTCAGGTCCACTCTGACCCGGAGTGGTAGTACCAGTTAGGGTCCATCTATGGGTTAAATACATCATAAAATGAGTTTTGAAAAAAATGTGTTAAAATAATGTTGAATACCTAACAATAATGAATAAAACAAAAATGTTTTTGGTATAAAATTTTACCTACATAAGATGACCTAGGTTTCTCTTAAAGGATCTTCAGGATAAGAGAATTATTCTGAAGATCCTTTGGGTGAAACGTACATAGATAGCATCTGACTCTTTTTAGGTTTCTACTTTTGCTCTACGTAGAGTATTGAGCACTTTTACATATTAGCTTAATCGACTTTTTTGGTGTTTATTTTTTCTTTTGGTCATTCGTTTCAGTGCTGTTTGATTTTTTTTCTTCAGACTCTACAGATGATTTCGTCTTTTCTTTTTTTCTTTTTTTTTCCAGATACTTGTTTGTAATATTTTTTTATTTTCAAATTGTATTATCTGCTTTTTCACCATCATGGTCAAAATCATAAAAATAATTATATATATATATATATATAAAGTTGTCGGGGTGCCCTAAAGTCCATATCAGCCAGACAGCAAGAAAGTCTATCCCCTTTTGACTAGCGCTGGACTAAGGAGATTGTTTTCGCGTCTGAGGTAAGTGCCACACCTACCGTCAGCTCCTCACTTTATCGCACAGATCCTTGTGCTACTCAAACGCTGAGTTGGCCAGAACCGGTATCAAACCAGGAACCTTGTGGTTCCTAGGCCAACACTCTACTGACTGAACTAAACTGGCCCTTTAGAAAGAAAGAAAAAACTATATATTATATATATATATATATATATATATAATATATATATATATATATAATATATATATATATTTAAAGAAGAGATTTTGGTATGTACGTATCGGCGTATAACTCCAAAACGGGAGGTCACTCAGATTCAAAATCTTGCATACATATTGATATCGTTCTAAGAAACACTCCAAATTTGGTTATTGATTTTAACTGATTAAGGGATATAATTGATTAATCAAACAAAAATCAAACGATTTTTCGAAAGCTAGAGAATAGCTGCTACTGCTGATATTCCAGCTACAATCAGCATGCACGCCCACTCTCCTCCCTATTTCTGTATGCCTGCTCTATTTCTAATGCATTGTTGAATGCTTTTGTTTATGTAAAAAAGAAAATGAAAACCTTTTTATCAATATTTTTATGAATACTTTCATATTTTCTTAAAATAAAATATATCCATTTTTAATCAGTGAATCAAATTTGAATTAATATGCGAATTAGCAATTAGAAAAACTGAATTTAAAAATTGTTTTAACGTACGAAAAAGCTTTTGAAAAAAATCCTTCAAGCGTTTAAAAAATGGGGATATAAATATACCCACATACTATTATTTTCATATTTCTTAGAATATAATATGGATCAAATATATCCAGTGAAACTCAAAACGTTTTTGAAAGAAAAATAACGACATTCAAAACGTGAAATATAATATTCAGTTGTCTTTGTTATTTTTGTTGCTCAAATAAATAAATAAATTACAATGTTACATTTTATTTCTAACTCAAACAAGCAATTAAAAACTGAAATTAAAATTTATGTACAAAAAAGTTAGAATATTATTCTCAATGTTGTAAACAAAAAAATCGCAAATTATTAGCGCTTAAAAAGGGTGGGGCTATATTTAACAATGAATTTTTGAATAAAGGTTAATATCTTCAAAATTACGAATTTCACACAAACACTGTTTGTTTACTTGTATAAGTGTTTGTGTGAATTTAGTTATTTACAAAATTCTTTTTTGTCAAACAGTAAAAAATGATAAAGAAATATCTAAATAAATACATAAATATGGTTGTCGAAAGTTTTTTAGTAATACTTAGCTTAACATAGGTAGACCCAAAATGGGCTTAAAATGCATTTTTGATAAAATGACTTTAGCTTAGAAAATAATTTACCAATAATCAGGGATTATCGGATTTTAACTAATTTTCAGTGTTTATTCATCAATAAATGATCTTAATAATACATTACTTATTTTATTTCAAAACTTTCTCATTTTTTTTCAGGTCACTTAATTTTGAACACCCCTACCCTTATGTTGGGGGCGTAACATTTTTTCGAGTTGGTCTTATAGTTTACTAATTACAATAGAAATAAAGAGATAAAAGACCGAAGTTATGAATAGAAAAAAAAATTACGGTGGCTTTTCTATGAGAAAATAAATACCGAAAATCGAAAAAAAAAAAGGTAAGAAAATAATAAATAATTAATTTTTTGGAGATTTCTTTCGATAATTATTTAATTGGCTATTATCGATATATTTTTTTCTGTTTAAAAAGGGGGTACATTTTCAATAGAGTTTTTCTTCAAAACGTATACTTTGAAGTACTAAAATAAGGTTAGCGTTAAGTAGATATTAATTTCTAGAATCTAAAAATATAATATTTTAAACTTAACATCTGGCTTTTCATATTTTAAATGAATTTTATATATTAAATTTTCATAACAAAAATACTAAATTAAAGTTTTGAAATAAAATAACTGATTCACTAAAAATTCATTAATTGATAAATCAATACTGAAAATTTCATTAAAATCGGATAATTACATGATTTTTTGTAATTTTTTTGCAATCGTGAATGTTACATTTAAATTGTAAACAAGCGCTCAAAACCCTTGAAAAGAGATAGAATGCGGATTGCGTCCTAATTGACCAAAACAAATTCTTTTTAAATCTATTAAAATAGACTGCATATGTAATGATATTTTTCTTTTCTGATGGTCATTATGTTACTACTTATCGATTTAGACAAAAGTTTGACCTTAAATAATAGATTTAATTAATTTTAATTTGTTTATAAAAACGTAGCAAACGATTTTTTTTTTTTTGTACCTGGCTTAACATTTAAATGTGAAATACAATCTACTGCAGTTGTTACGATGTTTTAATAATAAACAAACATCTTTTTATATAATTGTTTTTAAAATTACAATAACAAGTAAATGTATAAAACGATAATAAAATTTTAAAAGTAAAAATACGAGGTAGTTGAATAACTTATATAAAGTTTAGTGTTTAAACATTAAACAACTTGAAAATATAATTCTAATAATAAATAAATAGACAGATTTTTTAAAATTAAGTCCCCACTTCCATTTTTTTTTCTAAAATCCGTTAAGATAAAAGGGCTTATTTAGGTACCACCTATTTTCCCTGTTAAATTTACCCCCCCCCCTATATTTAACACAATGAAACTTTCATAAAAATTAATATTATCTTAAAAACTTTTTCCATTGGAAAGAAGAAATACTGAACAAACTCCTGATGATTTTAAAAAAAATTTAAGCCTACGGAAATAATGAAAATTATGACTGAAAAAAAAAGTTTTCATATTTGCACTGTTAAATCAACTAAAATTTAATGTAGCCAAAAACAATTTACGACAAGAAGTTTTTTAAAAAAATTCTATGAAAAATCAATTAATGGTCCGATTTTCACGAAAATTTCCATAACTATTTACCCTTGGATGTAAATATGTCTGAAAACACTCTCTGGTGTTCCTAATTTTTTTTAGTCCGGTCATGGACCGGGTACTTTAGCTAGTATATATATAAAATCCAAAAATCAGGTGAAGAAATCTTCCTAATGATGTAGTAGTTTTTTTTATGTCATAGTTTGCAGAGCTCAATGTGTGCTCTTATTGTCAGAGTCACAGAGCAAAATTATATCAGTAAAAATAACAGAAGATTTAAATTTTTAGCATATAGCCTATTTCAGGGAGCCTAGAAAAATCTTAAGAATAATAAAGAACCAAAGAAAGACTATACGCTAAAAATCTAAATCTTCTGTTATCTTTTACTGATAAATATATTGTGGCGAGCCGGAAGTTCTTGCTTCAACAGACAGAGATCGAATGACAAAAATAAGTAGTTTGCGCATGGGGATCGCACACCCTAGTAAAAAAATAAAATTTAAAATAAAATTCGTAAAATTCAACCAATCAGAGGCGTTCCCACCTAATAAGAAAAATTATCGAATTGAGCCCCACGGAGCCTACCTGGATTCTATAAATACTCAGACTTTTTCATTTTCAAGCAGAAAGATTTTGCCTGCATAAGAGAATCCTTGTCACATGTTTTATGAATTTTTAATGCAGAAGGTACGAACTATCTATCTCTCTCTCTCTTTAAATAATCATCGCTTTAAGAGAAAAACTAAATATCAGTACAAATATTGCTTGACTGATGATTATTGTGACCTAAAAACTTAAAACGTTCTTTCTCATTTTGTGAATTGTGAAATATTATCTTACATTTTACATTGAACTTTAAAAAAATAACTTTTGGCTGAACCACGCCCAGTATTCAATGCTGCCTTTTTGTATACATTTTGTTAATATAATTTTGTTTGTTTAATCAAGAATTTTTGTCTTCTATGCCATGTGCTTGATTGTTTTATGGTCTTTAAATGTTTGAACACTTTTATTAAATATTGACATCAAATATATATCACCATAATATAAAGATAAACCTAATGAGTCAGATATACCTACTAAAAGTTTCGCTAAGTGCTCTTCAGGGCTAAGTAGGTATATCTGACTCATTAGGTTTATCTTTATTATTTGCTCTACTTAGGTATTAAGCACTCTTTACTTATTAGCTTTAGTATATCCTGGCGGTTTATATATATATATATATATATATATATATATATATTATATATATCCCCAGGTAAAGTTTGGTAGTATATTTTTACAATCAAACTATTTGCGTTTTTTTTTTTGTTACCGCAAGGGTTTACCAACAAGTTTGGTATATTGCCTTCAAGCAAAAATATAAATAATAATATATACTTTATTTAACAATGCTTCTAAACTCAAACATCCAAAACCTTATCTCCTTCGCCGCGCCATAGGCTTGGTTTGTTGTTATCCACTCAACGTCCGCGTACCTCATATGGTAGAGGCGTAGCATTATCATTGACAGGTTAATTTCGCATGGATTGTGCGGTGCGTATCGGTGGCCGAGCGGTAAAGTCTCTGACTTTGCCTGCTGGGATGTCTGTCGGAGGGAAATCTTTAGTATACATCGCTGATGAGACTTGATAAAGTTGAAACAGGCTGTACGATGTTCCACGCGCGCCGCACACTGTTTGCCGAGGTTCGCTTGTCATGATTATTTTCTATGATTATCGAATTTTACGATATACGCATTGTAATTGTCTTCAAGCAAAATATAAATAACAATATGCATAATTTAGTATAAAATCAGTATCTCCTTATTATCTGTAAGGTTATCTATTGTGTGTGAGCGCACATCTGTGAGCGCATTAGTATCTCAGCACTAATTCAAATCAATCCATTGTTTATACGAATGAAGTCGGCGAAGGTCACATTTAAAAAAATGTGTTTTAAAATCATATTTAATATTCAACATATTAAATATGATTTTAAAACACATTTTTTAAAATGTGACCTTCGCCAACTTCATTCGTATAAACAATGGATAAGAGTTCATTTGAATTAGTGCTGAGATCCTAATGCGCTCACAGATGTGCACTCACACACAATAGATAACCTCACGATACACAGTTTTGCAGTGAAAAACATGAAATTCATTGAATCTTATTATAATAAATACAATAACTTGTGTATACGCATATACATGGTTAGAATCATAGGGAATGGATACGCCGAGACAAGTTCAAATCCTGGATGAGGCTGTTTGCATTTCACACAGCGCTAATAAAATAAAATAGTTTTATATTAAATAATGTGTAATAATATCCGTTTTGATAAACAATATTTCACTAGAAGTTTATAACATCATAGAAACGTTTGTTTATCTATTTATCCAATTTTTAAGAACTAATATTACCTTACACAGTTACCCCCTTTGACCATTGCCAAACACAGAGACCATGGGTCCTTTAGCCATCACCTGATAAGAAACCTCATGCGATTGGCTAAGGACCTTGTCAGCGACCAATCAGAGCACACGTTACTAGGCTTAGTTTGGCCGCCAACTTTGAAGATTGATACCATCAATCTTCCCCTTTCCACTGCAATAGCCGTCGAAGAAAGACGTGCTTTTTTGAAGCCAGCTTACTGAAGGAACCGATGACGTTGTACAAGTCAAAACTACTCTATCAAGAGACACTTCTTACCAGAGACAGTTAAGTTTCGCAAGGCATTATTTTGCAGCCAAACCCATACTACCTTACACCCTACACTATTCAATTGTACAATTATAACACATTTGTAAACCTCACACACATTTTGTATCTCACAAGTTACACATTGTACATTGTATGTTGTGTATGCAAGTTGTTTGATAAATGCATTTCGTTTTTTATAAAGCCTTGAGTTGTGTTCGTTACCTGTTGACTCTATCTTTATCTTGTCGTGATAATCAGCAGCACATTTTTTCTATAAATTGCTTTGATACAGGTAGGATGCGACACCAACAGAGTAAATCTGGTTTGAATTGTGAGTTTTCTTTCCCAAAACTGGTTGTCATATAAAGAACGCAAGCTGCCCTGATATTTACCCATAGCTGATGGAATAGTGGATCCATATATTTGCCAAATCATTAGTACTATGTGAAATGCAAATAGCCTCATGTAGGATTTGAGCTCGCTAATCCTAGCCCACTTGCTACGACGATAACAACTACGCCACCTGTAATTCTGTTGCATAGCGCCTTCTTCACTGGCACTAAATAATTATAATGTTGCATACCTCTTTCTTTAATTCTATTTCTTGGCCGTCTTTAGTATTCTGATCGTCTTTGGTATTTCTTCTATCATCTTGACTTAGTCTGGAATCTTCTAAGGTCTGGACTTCTCTTGGGGATTTCTCTTTATCAGAAGCCCTGTGTCATTGTTAGTTTTTAGATAATAAACACAAGACTTCGATTTATTTTGATGTTACTTTATTTTCAATCCCCAACCCAGACATCTGCTAACTAACATAGCGCGCGTGAGTTCCAGTTTAGACAGAGCATAAAATGGCCGACCGCTCTGCCTGACGTCCAACTGCAAACTGGGGACTCTGAAAAAGGTCCCACGTGACTTCACATATTTGGCGGGACCCGGCCATGATATGAAAAGGGTCATCCCCTCAGAATTACAGGGGATTGACAATAATCTTATGCAACCGCATAGATTATGTAACAATTCCTCCCGGATATTATAAGCAACAAACTCAACATGGAATGTCGTCTTTGTCTCGAACGTTAACAATGAAGCCATTTTCTTTGGTAACGCTGTCGACACTGTAAAAACCAACAGACTCCTCCAAGATAGTATTTGGCTAAAGCATTAAAATACTTAATTATATGAGCGTGTAAAACTGTATCTATTGTGTGTGAGCGCACATCTGTGAGCGCATTAGGATCTCAGCACTAATTCAAATGAACTCTTATCCATTGTTTATACGAATGAAGTCGGTGAAGGTCATATTTTAAAAAATGTGTTTTAAAATCATATTTAATATGTTGAATATTAAATATGATTTTAAAACACATTTTTTAAAATATGACCTTCGCCGACTTCATTCGTATAACATGGAATGTTGTCTTTGTCTCGAACGTTAACAATGAAGCCATTTTCTTTGGTAACGCTGTCGACACTGTAAAAACCAACAGACTCCCCCGAGATAGTATTTGGCTAAAGCATTAAAATACCTAATTATATGAGCGTGTAAAACTGTATATACATGGTTAGAATCATAGGAAATTGATACCCCGAGACAAATTCAAATCCTGGATGAGGCTGTTTGCATTTCACACAGAGCTAATACCTTTGGGAAAGGTATGAATCCAACTACTCTCCCTCCACTTATAGATACATAGTAGGGGTCTTGACATTATACAAACAGATAGGACAAAAGTAATTTGGCTACATAACCAGTCTCGGAGAAGGAAAACTCTGAATTCAAACCAGTTAAACTCTAATTAAGAAATTGACCTTGTGTCGCATCCTGCTCATGTTGAGGGGTTGGTAAATGTATATACACATGCAAAAACTTTACCATTTTTTGACATAGATTATTCGGTTAAATCGAACTTAATGGACCTAAATTCCACCATCCTATGTCACCCCGTCGAAAGAAAAAAAATACCAAAAATCAGGGAATTAACTGAATTTAATGAAATTTTCAATGTTGATATATTAATGAATAAAAGATATAATGCACCAGTTATTTTATTCAAAAACTTTTACATTTTTTCAGGTCAGTTAACTTTGAACCACGTATCTTTGAGAATCTGTGTTATGCCTAGATACGTTGTTTAAAGTTAACTAACTTGAAAAAATGTAAAAGTTTAAAAATAAAATAACTGGTGCATTATATCTTTTATTCATTAATATATCTTATTATTATTATCATAATTATTATAATGGAGTTTGTTTGTCTGTAACCGAAACTATATCACTACTTAAGTCACAAATCCCTTTTATTATTTATGTCACATTTTCCATGATTTTATTTTTATTTAAACCTCAATTATCAATAAAATTGTTTTACATTATTAATACTGTTGGCCATATCTACAGGTATTTGCCTCTCATCCCACTTATGAGGGCGTGACACAAGGACATTTTTATGTGGGCCCACCCACAAACCAAAGCTCATGTGTGGTAGGTGGAAAAAATTGCGTCGATCCCGTCGGCATTCCCTCCTCAAGGGGGCGCCTCAGGTGCTGGGCAATAAACCCAGCCCTGTCCCTTTAAATCAAGGGGGCAGGTATTGCATGGGGGATAGCCCCTGGGATCGACGCTATTAACTTGTAAAGATCCAGGGCCGAAGCCACTGGATCCCCACCACGAGGGGCGGGCTTATCTACATACTATTTACTTCGTACCCCACTTGTACGGGTTAGGCACAAGGCCCTATTAACGTGGGACCACCCACAAACCGAAGCTCATGGGTCGCGGGTGAAAAAATTGCGTCGATCCCGTCGGCATTCCCCCTCAAGGGGGCGCCTCAGGCGCTGGGCAATAAACCCAACCTTGTCCCTTTAAATCAAGGGGGCAGGTGTTTCCTTGGTGGGATAGCCCCCTGGGATCAACACTATTAACTTGTAAAGATCCAGGGCCGAAGCCACTGGACCCCCACCACAATATATCTATATAGTAAAAACATGCAATTGTATTTATATATACAACAAAATAGCGGTTTACAGTGTGAACGGGAAGGCTAATTTGCATATTGATATTAAAAATTTGATATTAATAAATATGTGCTTAGTATTATTGATTTGTAATTGTTTAGTTTTATCTTAATGACGATAAGCAAAAATCTCGGGGATAAATCTTAAAAGTAATCAGTTAACAAGACGAATTAACTGTCATTTTAATCTTTACTTCCTATTTTAACTAAATAGTATTTTTCTAATTGTTGAGTTTTATCAAAAAACTTTTGGAAAAACTCTCTGCAATGGGTGTGAAGGATAATCTTTTTAACTGGTTAAAGTCCTTCATTCTCAACCGGAGAGAGGTAGTTACAGTTCTTGGGCAACACCCCTCCCCATATGAGAACAGTGATCTGTTCTTGGTCCCCTTTTGATATAGACGCTAACTTAAGGAATACCATAGTACTGAAATATGCCGATGACATCAAGCTGTACCTTGAGATAAAAAAGACAGATCCTGAATGCTGCAGATTTTTTTTTATTGCAGTCAGACCTGGACACAGTGCAACAATGGATCACTGACTGGCAACTGAAGCTGGCCGTGGAAAAAATGTACCGCCATGCATTTTGGGAGGAAAAACCCATCATACATATACTCCCTCCACAACACTAATATCAAGGAATCTTCTTGTGAACGTGATCTGGGTATTACTGTCAGCAGTGATTTACGTTGGACAAAAAACATCGCTAAAATTGTCAAAAAGGCCGAGAGTGTCCTGGCGTCACTCAGCAAGATCTTTGTCAGCCGCTCACCGGCTATCTATTTGAAGCTGTACAAAGCTATGGTGCGGCCACATTTGGAGTTTGCATCACCGGTCTGGAACCCATATCTTGCTCCGAATATTAACCTCCTAGAAACTGTAAAGAGACGTGCAACCAAACAAATATCCTCCATCAGGCATCTACCATACTCTGAACGTTTCGCTGCCCAGGGAATGGATTCGTTGAAACTTCGGCGTCTGGCAACTGATCTGGTAAACACTCATAAGGTTATTAATCATCTTAACAACAGCAACCTTGAGCACCTTTTTGATCTCCATCTTTCAAACACACGTTGGCATGCCTACAAAGTCAGAAAACAGCACTGCTCACGTGACTTTCGGAAACATTTTTTTCACGCTCAGAATTGCCGAGGCATGGAATAAGCTGCCCGCGTCCATTGTAGGCTGCCGAAACACTGTATCTTTCAAAGCCTCCATGCTTCCTGTAGTCCACCAACACTGTGCCTGATGCCTCTCTCCACACACATATGCACACACGCGCAACATATATGCATATTATTACTGTAAACTGTTCATGTTCCTGAAACTAATACATTATTCTGTGTACTTGACATGAGACTTTGATGAGTTGTGGTGCACCTGAGAACTGTAAACAATAAATTTCATTATTATTATCTTAATGACTATAAGCAAAAAGAAATCTTAAAAGAAATCTGTTAACAAGACGAATTAACTGTCATTTTAATCTTTACTTCCTATTTTAACTAAATAGTATTTTTCGATTATACCCGCCTCTGTTTCAAATCTTTGTATCTGCATTCTTATTTAGTTTCATTTAGCCTTTCTAATTTGATGTAATATTTTATTACATTAAAACTTAAATACTTGCACCCAACGGAGGATGCATATATTTGCTAGTTCTTATAAATTCTTCATGATCAAGAATCTACTTTAAGTAAGTCTTTTATGAAATTATATACTTTTTTTAATGAAGAACAATGAAAAGAAGTATATGTGTATATTCTTTCTGTCAACTTTAAGTATCTATATATATATATATTCAAAGGAAAGATTCTGTATATCTGTATGTATGTTCGTTTGTGCAACAACCAAGCACACATACTTTTTTAAAGGAAAATTGGTAAAGACCAGACAAAAGTTCAATAAAATCCACACCCTATTTTTGTCAGAGGGGAGGCTAAAAATTTTTACCCCTCATTTTTCATATTAAAAGGCAAATAAAAATAGAATATGGGCATAAATCAATGATGTATTAAGATAAAGGATGAAAAATAATAAAAAGCAAATAAAATAAAAAATACAAACAAGAACAATGATAGAATAAAATTAAAAACAAGGAATATATAAAAATATATAAAAATAAAAATAAAAGATAATAAAACAAATATATAGGAAATAATTTTTATTAATCTATATATGAATACAGATAAGAGATTTATATTTAACCTTTTTAAATCACGGGCAACACTGGGTAGCCCTGCTTGTCTGGGATAAAATTCTGAACTATATATATATATATATATATATATATATATATATATATATATATATATATATAGTTCAACTGCTACTTGTGTTTTCAGAATTTTATCCCAGACAAGCAGACAAATGTGTGTGTGTGTGTGTGTGTGTGTGTGTGTGTGTGTGTGTGTGTGTGTATCTTATATTTTGAAAAACTGAATTATCTGGATTTTTTTCTACACCGGTAGCGTTTAGAAGTAAAAAATAAAATAATAATAATGTCTATATATATATATATATATATATATATATATATATATATATATATATATATATAAGTTAATGAAATTTATTTCTATCGGCTTATAAAACCAAATCAAACAATATTTACCTACAAATTATTTGCTTACGAATATAATATACAAAAATATAATATACAATATAATATACAAAAGACCTAAAAACACACATAGACACAAAAAAGATTTGCCACTAAATAACCCAGAAATGTTGTTATACCGTTAAATAGAATAACCAACTAATCATACTTGATATTTTAAATTGGTCTCTCATATCTATTTCTTCACACTACATTGCCTCCTTGTTGCAAATGAAATGCATGTTTGAGGAGTATACTCTTTCTTAGGGGAGGTATAATGGTGCCAATATTTTGGCAAAAATTGCTAGTTCTTTATAAGTCTCTCAGTGCTATTTCGTGTTAGAATCATAAAAAATGGTTTAGTGACCATTAGTTTATTTCACTAAGAATTGTATTGGCTTTTGGGTTTTTTTCTTTATTTCTTATGATGAAAAGAAGAGAATTGAGAAAGATTCTTTTTGTCATCATTATAATCTACTTTAACTGATAAAGTGATATTCCGAATCAGGCCAGCCAGTTTGCCTTTTAACGAGATAAGATACTTCATAATAATCGATGATGATTCGGCTGTAGAATTCAGGGATTTTCTTGTAACTGTTTTCACTGTTGACACTTCTGGCTCAGACGTATGCGGAACATGTACGGTTATGTTGCGTGCTAAAAATAAAAAGGAGAAAGGATTGTTAAAAAAATGCATTAGTTTTATAAGAATTGGAATCGTGGTTCTTATAATACGTTAGAAGGCTCAGAGTAACCTTCCAACGCAGATGAATATATACATAGATGAATCCGAACAAAGAAGTACAACATAATAACAATACAGACTTTATTGTCTGAGCACATGGAACATGACATACATGACATAATACAAAACAGATAGGACGAAAGTCCTTTGGAAGTACGAAAGAGTTCATAAAGAATATGAGAGTCACTTACTGATAGTTGTGGTGCAAAGCACCCCCCCCCAGGACAGAGACACAACGCTTCTAGTCCATCTTTGGTGGATGCTAGACCAAGAGAAAACCGGGCTGAGTTTAAATATCTAACTAGTAGTGTCACCTAGTGGCAAAACACTCACAGTAAGGGAAGATAACCATTTTGGACACAAGTCCATACCAGCAGGGGCAGACAATCGCTACAGTTTGTTAACCCTTTCGTAGGCAGATATTTTTTTCTGAAAATTTGGCAGAGTGTATCTCCAAACGAGTCAATTAATCATATATATATATATTGATAATATGGGTGCTATATTTATAAGTAAACAGTGCTCAATATCATGAATAGAGTATTTAGATCTAATGGTAGCATGGACATGGAGTCAATGGTGGTTGGTTACAGACATTTTCTTGCCTATACGAGTGTTCAAAACTTTGGTTTAAACAATATATTTTACTAGGTTTTGTTTGTGTCGCTAAGGAGATGCTAAATAATGCTAGTGGTTTATTTTGGAAGATTTAAATTAGATTTTAAAAATATATGTGACATGATATGCAAACATGATGTATAATAAAAATTGTTCTATAAATTATTAGTGAAAATTAAAACAGAAAAGGTTGTTATTTTAAACAAAACGAATAAAATATTATTGCTAGAATATCCCCAGCACCACTGACACTTTTGATATGCTACTTTTTACCAAATATGTAGCTGTAACTGTGATAACATTTTAAAAGAGTAAAATCTGTTTCCTCAAACGAAGGCAAAGTTTTGAAGAAATATATTTGGTGCGGTAATTCTTTATGTTAATTTGCAACTTTCACCCCATGAGAGACGTTACAGTTTCAAAATCGACCTACCCTAGGGTATACAGCCCCTCACACCATATCGTCTATCTGAATAAAAGCCAGTACTGGGCGACCCCCTCTCTCTCTTTCTTTCTCTCTCTCTCTCTCTTTCTCCATATTTTTGTGTTTGTCATGTGTTTGAGCACCAGAACATAACACATGCATCGAATTTCCACGATCATTTATCATATTGAGATAATGGAATGCAGTGGAAATCTATAAGGAGGTGTTTGCGGTGTAATGGTTATCATCGTAACAAATGGACACGATGAGATGAGTTCAAGTCCTGGACGGGACTGTTTGCATTTCACATAGCACTAATACTCTTGGGAAAGGTATGAATCCATATATCCCCCCCTCCAGCTTTGGGTAAATAGTAGGACAGACTAGGTTCTTTTACTTGTTCAGGCTACCTGTCTAGGAGAAAGGAAACTCTAAATTCAACCTGTTAAACTCCACTAAAATTTGATCTTGTGTCGCATCCTGCCCATCTGATAGGATTGGATATATATATATATATATATATATATATATATACACACACAATATAGGTACAAGGGATAACCTACTCGAGTTTCACCATAAGGCTCTTCAGGGTTAAATCCACTGAATTAATCGAGATACCGATTAATTACAGTCGACTACACGTGTGTGTTCATCGCGTTAAACGGTTCGTTATAAGGAACGCTGGTTTTAAATTCGAAAGTTTTAACAGGGGAAGTTGATTTTTCGTAAGGTTCAAAATGTAAACAATGGTAGTAAATCGTTTAGTGTTAATGTTTTTACTAGATTACGGCTGTCTAACAACTGTATGGGTTATCACTAGTAGGTTATCACTTATACCTATATTGTAATAAATTTGCTCTACTAACGTATTGAGCACTTTGTATTTGTTATATCGCTGACTTACCTCTGAATTCTGCACCATCTAACCATCGTGACCATATTCACCGGTAAGTCACCTTTTCTATTATATATATATATATATATATATATATATATGTATGTATGTGTGAGTGTGTGTGAAAGTGATTTTGTTCCTTTTATTTAATTAAAGAATTATTCGGTTGTTTGGGGGTAGGGAAACCTTTTTGTTTCTTGTTTGCAAAAAGCTTTTTAAAAAGAATTATTACGTTGCTTGGAGGTAGGGAAAATGTTTAGTCGAGTCTTCGCTCGCAAAGGACCAATATTAGCATTAGTATATCCGTTATATACTAACACTGAATAGACGGAATGAAAGGGTATCATCAGTTCGATGATCCGTTAGGAGAAACCTATGTAGGTAGATTCTGACTCATTAGGCTTTATCATTATTATTTGTTTTACTTAGAGCATTGAGGACTTTATCATATTTAACTTAGGCGACTCTTTTTGTATTTTATCGTTTGGCCAGTGCATTAGTACCGGTTGATTATTTTCAGGTGGTGCGTATGTTTTGATCTTTTCCTTTTTTTATTCATTTTTCTCTCCATGCATGAATTTGTATTTTGTAATTATAAATTATAGTGCCGGGATTTCTTTTACGCTCTCATAGTTATATATATTATATATATATATAATATATATATATATATATATATAATATATGTGTGTGTTGTGTGTGTGTGTGGTATTCAAAAGAATACACAAACGTGTCCCGACAGATAGAAATATGCATATAGTCTCCTTTGAACAAGTAGTATGTGAAAGGGGTACAAAATTGAAAAAGATTTACTTAAGATTGATGAAAATAATATGCTCATACCCATGTTGGCTTTATTGGTCGGGCAGGAGATACGTCCCTATTGTTTAACTACCAGAGTTAAAAGAAAACGAGAATGGTTTGGTTTCTTTGTATAATGTCATTTAAACATTCGTGGGTTATTTATTACCACATCCACTCTGGTTTCCACACCCAACTGTAGTGATACTGTTTAACCTATATCTGGGGGTGAGTGGGGGCTCATACTTGTCTCCTATGATGTCGCACTCTATCGCGTTAGCCATTGTGACAGAACGCCAGAACGAGAATGGACTTATGTGATTGTCATATGACTCCGCGAGCTACCTAACGAACACGCACATTCTCCAGGAGAGACAATTATATATTGTTTCCCTACAACATTAATATATTCTTCGGTGTCTGTTCCTCTTAACCAAACATGCATTAACTAAATATTTGTATGTCATTATCTCTAAGTAATAATTAAACTATAATCATTATTATCAAATCTGTATGTAATAATTAAACTAAATCATTAATTATCAAATCTGTATGTAATAATTAACTAAAATCATTAATTATCAAATCTGTATGTAATAATTAAACTATAATCATAATTATCTAAATCATTATTATCAAATCTGTATGTAATAATTAAACTAATCATTAATTATCAATCTGTATGTAATAATTAAACTAAAATCATTAATTATCAAATCTGTATGTATAATAAACTATAATCATTAATTATCAAATCTGTATGTAATAATTAAACTAAAATCATTAATTATCAAATCTGTATGTAATAATTAAACTATTTAGTTCCCACGTGTTCAGCTAATTAGTAGAATACAACAAAAATTGTGAATGATACTCACGTTTGATTGTATTTCCTGAAATAGGTGCAGGGCAAGTATATTCAACTTTGTGTCCCTGCAGACCTGAAAAACAAAAATTAATAAATAATCAATATATAATAGTATATTTAAAATTTACTAGCTTATCTTCTCTTTTTAGAACTTTCTTAAAAGAAGGACTTGCAATACTCAGGAGCACCAAGGAACAACCAAAGGATTCTTTACCAAAGATTTTTGCTGAACAAACACTCTTGCTTGGGGCCTAAAGGATGGCCACTAAATTTGTAACAGGTTATGGGTCCAGCACGCTTCCCCTAAGTTTAGATATCACAGAGATCCTATAGGCAAAATTTGAATTTATTGCATTTTCGAAAATTATAGTTTTGTAAATTAGTGCTATTATTGGTAAAAATTAAACGAATGCATTTTTTATTACTTTGACACTGTTGCATAGCGCCTTCCTCACTGGCACTAAATAATTATAATGTTGCATACCTCTTTCTTACTTCTTACTTCTAGTCGTCTTTTCTTCTGGCCGGCTTTGGTATTCTGATCGTCTTTGGTATATCTTCTATCATCTTGATTTAGTCTGGAATCTTCTAAGGTCTGGACTTTCTTGGGGACTTCGGGTCTGGTTTTCTGTTAGGGATTTCTCTCTATCAGAAGCCGTGTGTCATTGTTAGTTTTTAGATAATAAACATAAGACTTCTATTTATTTTGATGTTACTTTATTTTCAATCCCCGACCCAGACATCTGCTAACTAACATAGCGTGCGTGAGTTCCAGTTTTAGGCAGGACCTAAAATGGCCGACTGCTCTGCCTGACGTCTAACTGCAAAACTGGGGACTCAAAAGGTCCCACGTAACTTCACATATTTGGCGGGCTTCTGTAATTTTCCATGGAAGGACCCGGCCATGATATGAAAAGGGTCATTCCCTCAGAATTACAGGGGATTGACAATAATCTTATGCAACCGCATAGATTATGTAACAACACTACAAGTACTGAATTAAGATTTTTGTCAAATATCATTGTTTCATTTAATGAAATATATCGGGTTTAAGCCTTAAAGAAAGTATTACACTTACCTTTCCATATTTGAGGGATTATTATCTGAGAACCAGGAGCAACATAGCCGCTTATGATGAGGATATTCTGAAATATAGGCAAATAAAATGAAAACAACAAAACAAACAACAAAATAGGAACCGGTTTAGCTCAGTCGGTAGGGCACTCACCCAAGAATTGCAAGGTCAGCGCATGAGTAGCAGAGCTTGGGTAATCTGACATGTGTGGTAAAATATCTGGTAGCTGACGGTAGGTAAGACAGTCCACCTCAACAAAACAATCTCCCTGGTCTACCGATAGTGAAAAGCAGATAGACTCTTTCGCTGTCAGTAATATCATTATAGGAATAACCATGAAATATCAGTTTTGGTGGATAAGTAATATCATTACAGGAATAACCATGAAATATTATTTTTTTGGTGGATAAGTAATATCATTACAGAAATAACCATGAAATGTTATTTTTTTGGTGGATAAGTAATATCATTACTGGAATAACCATGAAATATTATTTTTTTGGTGGATAAGTAATATCATTACAGGAATAACCATGAAATATAATTTTTGGTGGATAAGTAATAGCATTACAGAAATAACCATAAAATATTCTATTTTTGGTGGATAAGTAATATCATTATAGGAATAACGATGAAATATCATTTTTGGTGGATAAGTAATATCATTACAGGAATAACCATGAAATATCATTTTTGGTAGATAAGTAATATCATTACAGAAATAACCATAAAATATTCTATTTTTGGTGGATAAGTAATATCATTACTGGAATAACCATAAAATATCATTTTTGGTAGATAAGTAATATCATTACAGGAATAACGATGAAATATAATTTTTGGTGGATAAGTAATATCATTACAGGAATAACCATAAAATATCATTTTTGGTAGATAAGTAATATCATTACAGGAATAACGATGAAATATAATTTTTGGTGGATAAGTAATATCATTACAGGAATAACCATGAAATGCAGTTATGCAGTGAAAGGGTTAAATGAAATTGGATGTAAATAAAATTCTTACCGATTGTCGAATAGGAGCGGCATGTCCTACTCTTTTTTGGTCTCCTGGTTGAATCTCACAGGTCCATTCTGGTTTGTAGCTTTTTTCCGATGTAACATTTAAAGCATATGGTCCGGGTCCAGTCACATAATATTCAAATGTAATCATTTTTGGATTAATGGGGAACCAAAGAAATCCCCAATTAAGTTGTGCCACACATGGATTATCTCCATTTAAGACTGCGTATCCTGCAAGTATAAAGAGAAACGCAGTAAAATTCCTGCCAAATATTTGAAAACCACAGTTGTACTGTCAGATGATACAAACAAACCCCTAACACATTGTATTTTTGTATCCATTGTAAACACGGGAAGAGGTACAGAGGCAAAAAGAGTAAAAAAAAATCTTAACCAAAGGTGAAACGGAAAAAGTCAGGTATGGCAGATCATATATGGAGAGCGTGGTGTAATGGCTAGAGTTGTAGGAAATGGACTCGACGACTCAAGTTCAAACTCTAGACGTGGCTGTTTACATTTCCACCTATTCCTCCTTCCAGCTATGGGTAAATAGTGGGGTAGACTAGGCTCTTTAACTTTGGCTTGGTAACCAGTCTAAAGAGAATGAAAACTTTTAAATCAAACATGATAAACTCCGCTTAAGAAATTGACATTGTGTCATACCCTGTTCGCGCGGAAGGTTGGTATATATATATATATATATATATATATAATATATATATATATATATATATATGGAGAGAGAAAGGCGAACTCTACCATCTCTGTGGAGTTCTCGTGGTGTAGTGGCGAACGTGCTGGAATGCGATATTATGCGGGGCCAGTTCTTCCATATCACGGTATGGAAAATCACTGGTCAGTTGAGATCTCGCACGTCTCGTGATTTTGATTTAGTTAAGTCAGTTGGCAGCCAGACCCCGAGTGGAACAGATGTGTTCCATCTCGGCTGTCAACTCCGCACGTTGAGTTACAAAAGGCAAATAAAACTTTAAAAAGCCATAAGTTTTGTTGATCAGTTGTTGCATGAATTAAACGCATGCCCTTAGTTTGAAGACCGGCTAGACAAGAAAATGAAGAACCAACAAGAGAAGACTAAAAGCAAGAACTTAGACGATCACACGAATGGCCGAAGTAGAAAGAAGTGAATATTCAACATGGCAAACAGACGAAGATAACCAAGTAAGTTATATATATATATATATCTATATCTCTCCGGTGCTACTCTCTCTCTCTAACATAAGAACTATTGTGTATATACCCAACGAGGGTGTATGACCACGTAACATAAGCAAGTTCGAACTCCAGTCTTGCTATTACGTTTACTTTAATGTTTGATACCGTTTTGCTCAGAAGAAAGAGACCAGAACAAGAGTCTCTTTTCTTACAGAGGTATTTATATTACACCTCAAGAAGACCGGAAAATAGACCGGTCGAAAGCGTCATGAAATTACTGAAGGTCAAACCTCTAGACAGTAGCCCTGTCAGTTGGGACTGTAGAACACACCGACTGCATCTATGCAGAGGGATAAAATCACCAAACGGAGCCACCTGTTAGCCATGGGTGGTGACCCGTTAATCTTGGTGACTGAGTGGTCCATGACTAGCAACACTATAGGCTAGACAAGCGGTCGGAGATGCCCCCCTCCGATCAATCGGCTGGTCACGTCAAGCCCTAGCTCTTATATGATGGTCTCAACTCTATTGTCCTTACGACAAACATCCAGCCCTTTTTATCATATGTGTGCTCAAATGCGGTGTCTGGGGGTCTTAGTGGGTATGATATTAAACGGCATCTAATGGTGAAGTTCCAATTCTGGAGCTGTGGGGAGTGTGGAGTATCCCTTCATCGCCATTACCCCCAGATTCACTCTGATCAGTAGTGGTAGTACCTGTTAGGGTTCATCAATGGTTAAATAGAAAAATTGAGTTAAAATTGTAACCCAAAAGAATTAATAAAGTAGAAACGTTCTCGCCGCATACACATACACCTAACCGCTCCGGGCTTGACCTACCCCCCCCGTAACTCTCCACGACTACACGACCAACCACAGGCTTACGGCGTCCCGGCACATGCGCACGGCTTCTATCATATCTCTTCTACTACGACCGCAGCTACCCCGCGTTCTGCCCCTCTGGTAGCACTAGGCAGCATCATAAAATTACGCTCGCAAACCTCCATCTCCCTCACAATACACTCTGATTTATGCCTCTTTATACTGAAACGACACAACGGACTTCTCCTTTTACCTCATTCACTCCTACACCTTCTTCTAATATCCTCTCTCAGATTCTTGAATCAACCACCTACATCTACTCTCCTCTTACGCTCTCAACACACGCCACCCGCCTCTCACCCCTCGTATCCCCATGCCTCTCCCACACTCACCACCACCCTCTCACTTGTCCCCATCTAATCTCGTTCCTTCACCTCCTCCTCCCACCCTCCGCGCCTTCTCCTCCTCCGCGACCACACCACTACCATACCCACCACCTACCCACTACACTCACATACACTCTACCTCTTAAATCTCGTCACTACCGCACTCGCCGCACCTCCTCTCTTTCACTCTGAACGCTGACGCTCTTTCTAGCAGTGTCCGGCCTCGTCATTACAAATCCGTCACGTGGGGCCACGCCTAACCAGCACAGCCTCAGTACCCCTTAACTCCTCTCTCTTCCACTACTCACCCCTCATCTCACTAACTCATCTCATCACCTACTACTACTCTACCCTACATAGCTACCCTACCCCCCCTCACCGCCTACCTACTAGCCCTCACTACCCTCCATACCCTCACTACTTATACCTCCCTACCAGATTTCTCGGATGCTTTCGCTTTCTTCGGCAACCGTCTGCTGACTAACAGTCAACTCTCTCACCATCCTCCTTTACTTGCAGCACCTCACACCCTTCTCTCAAACCCCCACCACAACACACGCGCCGGAGCCGCCACGCGACAACACGAGCAGATGTTGCTCACAGCTCGCCTCTCACCACGTCCAACAAATCGTCATACCCTCATCACCACTTTATCTCAGCCACACCGCTCTTCCAAATAACCCACAACATCCCCAAAACTTTATATATATATATATATATATATATCTATTATTATATATATATATAATATAGTATAGTTATAGTGGAAAGAGTTAAGGTACTAGGGTCTTACTGGCCCCACTCCGAATTTTTAATACGAGGCCCACACTCTAGAAAACATCAACGTTCATAAAGTAATATCCATCTATACATATATAAAGGGTAGTTGTATGTATGTATGTATGTATGTATGTATGTGTGTCCGAAGGAAACCATGAAAATAAAACAATTAATGACAAAGTAAATATGTATAGACATATCACTAGATCTTGCTTTTTAAGCAAAAATAATGAAGATTTTATTTATATCTGGAAAGATATTTAAAAATTAGGATTTGAATAGTAAAAGGGAAAGTCCTTGGTGGCGTTCATGATAAAGACATAAATCAATTATGTAAGAATGGATTTGCGAGACTAACTTTTTATCATCTCCTATCTACCAAGGCAACGCCGGGTAGCAGCTTCTAGTATAAAATATATGAAACCTGCGCTTCCGGATCCCCTAAGCCTTGGTTGTTTAGTTGGAATTTACGGTATGTCAACCCACGTTAGGTTATTTTATGCCGAAAACGTTTTATTTTATTAATTCTTTGTGGGTATACAATTTTTTAACTCAATTTTTTCTATTTAACCCATTGATGGAACCCTAACAGGTACTACCACTACTGATCAGAGTGAATCTGGGGGTAATGGCGATGAAGGGATACCCCACACTCCCCACAGCTCCAGAATTGGAACTTCACCATTAGATGCCGTTTAATATCATACCCAGTACACTAAGACCCTCAGACACCGCATTTGAGCACACATATGATAAAAAGGGCTGGATGTTTGTCATAAGGACAATAGAGTTGGGACCATCATATAAGAGCTAGGGCTTGACGTGACCAGCCGATTGATCGGAGGGGGACATCTCCGACCGCTTGTCTGTAGTGTTGCTAGTCATGGACCACTCAGTCACCAAGATTAACGGGTCACCACCCATGGCTAACAGGTGGCTCCGTTTGGTGATTTTATCCCTCTGCATAGATGCAGTCGGTGTGTTCTACAGTCCCAACTGACAGGGCTACTGTCTAGAGGTTTGACCTTCAGTAGTTTCATGACGCTTTCGACCGGTCTATTTTCCGGTCTTCTTGAGGTGTAATATAAATACCTCCGTAAGAAAAGAGACTCTTGTTCTGGTCTCTTTCTTCTGAGCAAAACGGTATCAAACATTAAAGTAAACGTAATAGCAAGACTGGAGTTCGAACTTGCTTATGTTACGTGGTCATACACCCTCGTTGGGTATATACACAATAGTTCTTATGTTAGAGAGAGAGAGTAGCACCGGAGAGATATAGATATATATATATATATATAACTTACTTGGTTATCTTCGTCTGTTTGCCATGTTGAATATTCACTTCTTTCTACTTCGGCCATTCGTGTGATCGCCTAAGTTCTTGCTTTTAGTCTTCTCTTGTTGGTTCTTCATTTTCTTGTCTAGCCGGTCTTCAAACTAAGGGCATGCGTTTAATTCATGCAACAACTGATCAACAAAACTTATGGCTTTTTAATGTTTAATTTGCCTTTTGTAACTCAACATGCGGAGTTGACAGCCGAGATGAAACACATCTGTTCCACTCGGGGTCTGGCTGCCAACTGACTTAACTATATAAAAATCACGAGACGTGCGAGATCTCAACTGACCAGTGATTTTCCATACCGTGATATGGAAGAACTGGCCCCGCATAATATCGCATTCCAGCACGTTCGCCACTACACCACGAGAACTCCACAGAGATGGTAGAGTTCGCCTTTCTCTCTCCATATATATATATATATATATATATATATATATATATATATATATATATATATACCAACCCTTCCGCGCGAACAGGGTATGACACAATGTCAATTTCTTAAGCGGAGTTTATCATGTTTGATTTAAAAGTTTTCATTCTCTTAGACTGGTTACCAAGCCAAAGTTAAAGAGCCTAGTCTACCCCACTATTTACCCATAGCTGGAAGGAGGAATAGGTGGAAATGTAAACAGCCACGTCTAGAGTTTGAACTTGAGTCGTCGAGTCCATTTCCTACAACTCTAGCCATTACACCACGCTCTCCATATATGATCTGCCATACCTGACTTTTCCGTTTCACCTTTGGTTAAGATTTTTTTTTACTCTTTTGCCTCTGTACCTCTTCCCGTGTTTACAATGGATACAAAATACAATGTGTTAGGGGTTTGTTTTGTATCATCTGACAGTACAACTGTGGTTTTCAAATATTTGGCAGGAATTTTACTGCGTTTCTCTTTATACTTGCAGGATACGCAGTCTTAAATGGAGATAATCCATGTGTGGCACAACTTAATTGGGGATTTCTTTGGTTCCCCATTAATCCAAAAATGATTACATTTGAATATTATGTGACTGGACCCGGACCATATGCTTTAAATGTTACATCGGAAAAAAGCTACAAACCAGAATGGACCTGTGAGATTCAACCCAGGAGAACAAAAAAGAGTAGGACATGCGCTCCTATTCGACAATCGGGTAAGAATTTTATTTACATCCAATTTCATTTAACCTTTCACTGCATAACTGGCATTTCATGGTTATTCCTGTAATGATATTACTTATCCACCAAATTATATTTCATCGTTATTCCTGTAATGATATTTACTTATCTACGAAAAATGATATTTTATGGTTATTCCTGTAATGATATTACTTATCCACCAAAAATTATATTTCATCGTTATTCCTGTAATGATATTACTTTATCTACAAAAATGATATTTTATGGTTATTCCAGTAATGATATTACTTATCCACCAAAAATAGAATATTTTTGGTTATTTCCTGTAATGAATATTACTTATCTACCAAAAATGATATTTCATGGGTTATTCTGTAATGATTTACTTATTCCACCAAAAATGATATTTTCATCGTTATTCCATAATGATATTACTTATCCACCAAAATAGAATATTTTTATGGTTTTTCTGTATGCTATTACTTTCCACCAAAATTATATTTTCATGGTTATTCCTGTAATGATATTACTTATCCACCAAAAAATAATATTTCATGGTTATTCTAGTAATGATATTACTTCAGTCCACCAAATAGCATTTTTCATGGTTATTTCTGTAATGATATTACTTATCCACCAAAAAATAAATTATTTCATGGTTATTCCTGTAATGATATACTTTCCCCAAAATGGATATTTCATGGTTATTCCTATATGATATACTGACAGCGAAAGAGTCTATCTGGCTTTTCACTATCGGTAGACCAGGGAGATTGTTTTGTTGAGGTGGACTGTCTTACCTACCGTCAGCTACCAGATATTTTACCCACAGACATGTCAGATTACCCCAAGCTCTGCTACTCATGCGCTGACCTTGCAATTCTTGGGTGAGTGCCCTATCCGACTGAGCGCTAAACCGGTTCCTATTTTGTTGTTTGTTTTTGTTGTTTTCATTTTATTTGCCTATATTTTCAGAATATCCTCATCATAAGCGGCTATGTTGCTCCTGGTTCTCAGATAATAATCCTCAAATATGGAAAGGTAAGTGTAATACTTTCTTTAAGGCTTAAACCCGAATATATTTCATTAAATGAAACAATGATATTTGACAAAATCTTTAATTCAGTACTTGTAGTGTTGTTACATAATCTATGCGGTTGCATAAGATTATTGTCAATTCCCCTGTAATTCTGAGGGAATGACCTTTTCATATCAATGGCCGGGTCCTTCCATGGAAAATTACAGAAGCCCCGCCAAATATGTGAAGTTACGTGGGACCTTTTTGAGTCCCCGTTTTGGGCAGTTAGACGTCAGGCAGAGCAGTCGGCCATTTTAGGTCCTGCCTAAAACTGGAACTCACGCCACGCTATGTTAGTTAGCAGATGTCTGGTCGGGATTGAAAATAAAGTAACATCAAAATAAATAGAAGTCTATTGTTTATTATCTAAAAACTAACAATGACACACGGCTTTCTGATAGAGAGAATCCTAACAGAAACCAGACCCGAAGTCCCCAAGAAAGTCCAGACCTTAGAAGATTCCAGACTAAATCAAGATGATAGAAGATATACCAAGACGATCAGAATACCAAAGCCGGCCAGAAGAAAAGGGACGACTAGAAGTAAGAAGTAAGAAAGAGGTATGCAACATTATAATTATTTAGTGCCAGTGAGGAAGGCGCTATCACAGTGTCAAAGTAATAAAAATGCATTCGTTTAATTTTTACCAATAATAGCACTAATTTACAAAACTATAATTTTCGAAAATGCAATAAATTCAAATTTTGCCTATAGGATCTCTGTGATATCTAAACTTAGGGGAAGGCGTGCTGGACCCATAACCTGTTACAAATTTGTGGCCATCCTTTAGGCCCCAAGCAAGAGTGTTTGTTCAGCAAAAATGCTTTGGTAAAGAATCCTTTGGTTGTTCCTTGGTGCTCCTGAGTATTGCAAGTCCTTCTTTTAAGAAAGTTCTAAAAGAGAAAGATAAGCTAGTAAATTTTAAAAATATACTATTATATATTGATTATTTATTATTTTGTTTTCAGGTCTGCAGGGACACAAAGTTGAATATACTTGCCTGCACCTATTTCAGGAAATACAATCAAACGTGAGTATCATTCACAATTTTTTGTTGTATTCTACTAAATTAGCTGAACACGTGGGAACTAAATAGTTTTAATTATTACATACAGATTTGATATTAATGATTTTAGTTAGATTTTGACATACAGATTTGATAATTAATGATTATAGTTTATTATTACATACAGATTTTGATAATTATGATTTTAGTTTAATTATTACATACAGATTGATAATTAATGATCTTAGTTTATTATTACATACAGATTTGATAATTAATGATTTTAGTTTAATTATTACATACAGATTTGATAATTAATGATTATAGTTTAATTATTACATTACAGATTTGATAATTAATGATTTTAGTTTTAATTATTACATACAGATTTGATAATTAATGATTTTAGTTTAATTATTACATACAGATTTTTAATTAATGATTATAGTTTAATTATTACTTAGAGATAATGAACATACAAATATTTAGTTAATGCATGTTTGGTTAAGAGGACAGACACCGAAGAATATTTAATGTTGTAGGGAAACAATATATAATTGTTTCTCCCTCTCTGGAGAATGTGCGTGTTCGTTAGGTAGCTGCGCGGAGTCATTACAATCACATAAGTCCATTCTCGTTCTGGCGTTCTGTCACAATGGCTTAACGCGATAGAGTGCGACATCATAGGAGACAAGTATGAGCCCCTCACCCCCCAGATATAGGTTAGACAGTATCACTACAGTTGGGTTGTGGAAACCAGAGTGGATGTGGTAATTAAATAACCCACGAATGTTTAATGACATTATACAAGAAGCAAAACCCATTCTCGTTTTCTTTTAACTCTGGTAGTTAAACAATAGGGACGTATCTCCTGCCCGGCCAATAAAGCCAACATGGGTATGGAGCTATATTTTCATCATCTTAAGAAATCTTTTTCAATTTGGTACCCCTTTTCATAAAATAACTACTTTTGTTCAAGAGGAGACTATATGCATATTTCTATGCTGTCGGGACACGTTTGTGTATTCTTTTTGATACCAACACACACACCACACACACACACATATATATATATTATATATATATATATATATATATATATATATATTATATATATAAGACTATGAAGAGCGTAAAAGAATCCCGGCACTATAATTTATAATTACAAAATACAAATTCATGCATGGAGAGAAAAATGAATAAAAAAGGAAAAGATCAAAACATACGCACCACCTGAAATAATCAACGGTACTAAATGCACTGGCCAAAACGATAAAATACAAAAGAGTCGCCTAAGTTAAATATGATAAAGTCTAATGCTCTAAGTAAAACAAATAATAATGAAAAGCCTAGATGAGTCAGAATCTACTACATAGGTTTCTCCTAACGGATCATCGAACTGATGATACCCTTGTCATTCCGTCTATTCAGTGTTAGTATATAACGGATATACTAATGCTAATATTGGTCCTTTGCTGAGCGAAGACTCGACTAAACATTTTCCCTACCTCCAAGCAACGTAATAATTCTTTTTAAAAAGCTTTTTGCAAACAAGAAACAAAAGGTTTCCTACCCCAAACAACCGAATAATTCTTTAATTAAATAAAAGGAACAAAATCACTTTCACACACACTCACACATACATACATTATATATATATATATTTATAATATATAAGTAATA
>JALAJA010001337.1:0-10000 GCA_023376005.1 Doryteuthis pealeii | reverse complement strand
ATTAATAAATACATGCTCTGAATATATTCAATTGCAATTTTCCATACTTACATATCGTTGAATTTATTTCCAATTTCCTTGTATATATATATATATATATTATATATATATATATATATATAATATATGTGTGTGTGTGTGTGTGTGTGTGTGTGTGTGTGTGTGTAACATATATATAAAGAGAGAGACAGGGAGAGAGAGTAAAATAAATCCACATGTTGTTCACACATATGTGTTGTGCATATATATATAATATATATATATATAATTATAAAATATATTATAAGAAGAGAGAGAGAGAGAGAGAGAGAGAGAGAGAGAGAGGAGGGGATTAAATGAGAGAGCAAGATAATGCGTCTAAAATCGATTATTTCATTCCTGTTATATATATATATATATATATATATATATATATATTATATATAATCCTGTATATATATACAGGTTTACCAATCGATATATATATATATATATATATATAACACATATATAAAAATATATATATGTGTGTATGTGTGTGTGTGTGTATGTGTGTGTGTATATATGTGTTTGTTTGTAAATCAAAGTAACTATAATGCCCATAATATCGAACCCATTATTGATTTGAAAGCAATTGTAACTTTTTTTTTTATTCAGGTTACTTTTATCCTACTAATCGGCACGTATGTTAGGTCATCCCTGGCAACATGCTCGTCTCCCTAGTATGAGAGGAAGCAAGAGCGGGTGTTCGTAGAAACAATGGTTCATAGGGAAGGAGGAACGGTTCAAGTGCTTGTACAATCAGCCGCCATGGCCAAGCTCCACACCCACATGTGATAACGCAATTCGTGTCCGGTGTCGCCCCGGTATTATAAGATATTTTTTTTTTATTTCATCCGACTGTAGATCTCAATTTACTCATCACACGCTGTAAATGCGTATTATATATATATATATAATATATATATATATATATATATATATTATGATGTGTGTACGTATATATATATATGTTGTGTGTGGTGGTGTATACATATATATATATATAATATATACTATATATATATATATGAATCTGTGTACGTGTATATATATATATATATATATATGAATGTGTGTACATGTATATATAATATACATATATATATATATATAATGCGTGTACATATGTATATATATATATAATATATAATATATTATATATAATATATATGTGTGTGTGTGTGTGTATACATATATATACACACACATATATATATATGAATAATGTGTACGTGTATATATATATATATATATATATATATGTGTGTGTGTGTGTGTCTGTGTGTGTGTGTGTGTGTTACATGCCAAATATACGTCCATATAGATATACAAATATATACATTTAAATAAAATACGCATATATACATATGCATATGGGCACCTTGTGTATAGTTAGCAAGTTATATTTCCAGACCATTGTTAGTGAGTTCGAATCTCAATGGGGCCCCATAGTTCTGGCCTTGTGCATATCTAAGCTAAACTTTGTAAATAACTACATGCATATGTGTGTGGCGGATACATTTGTGAAATACAATGCAAGATAACAAACTGATTGAATTAAACCAAAAAATAGATTTCTGAAAATAAAATTTCCCTCATTTAAAACTCAATTAGGATTTATATTCTTTATCTTTTGTCTTGTTTTAGTGTCCTAGCATACTGGATTGTATGACTTTCAATTTAACCTAAAATCTTAATGAACATAACTTTTAGAATTTATGCAATAGAAAAATCTTTAGTATGAGTTAAATGTCGATATATATCGACTTTCACAACAGTCGACGGTACCCGTAGTGGAGTATTTATCATCGTAGAAAATTGACAGTGACATGGAGTATTGGTTACTTGGTTATTTGCTTTTACGACCTATCAACCCTTTGTGGGTCATTTAATGCCGAATCAGATCATTTTGATAAACAAAGGACTCAGCTTGCTTACAGTAATCGCCGTTGCTTAAGTGGTAATCCAGTTAAGTATTGAACAGCTTAATCGCTGCATACCGTCGGTTATATAACGGTAACCAGTTATCAGCATGACTTGACCATGATAAATCCTGAACGAGGCAAGTTAAATTTCACATAATACTAATACCAGTGACATGGTGTAACGTACTGTATTCGGTGACAAGGCTCTTGTTCAGGAGCCTTGGGGAGTGTGGAGTCATGTGTTTGTTTGCAAAGGACGCTGATTGGAAATATGTTTTCAAAATTATTAGTATTTAATAAAATTACCTGATATCGCCCCAAAGAAAACCTCGACTTTAAATAACCCACAGATCGTAAAACCTACCAACCAACCAGCAATAACTATAAGCGTTTTTCCATCAAAAACATTAACTTTATATTCAAACATTAACATTTAATTTTAATAGATAAATATAATTATTTTTCTCTTGTTAAGATTTATCTTTTAGTGCCTTTTTATACTCTATCGATGGTAGATATTATTATTATTATTATTAGTAGTAGTAGTAGTAGTAGTAGTAGTAGTAGTTATAGTAGTAGTAGTTATACTACTACTACTATTACTACTACTACGACTACTACTGCTATAGTAGTAGTATCTTCTGACATCGCTACTTGGATATTATATATTTTGCTATATAGTAATTATTACCGTTTGTATCCATTTAGTGTAATACTTAATTGACTAGTAATAGTCTTTCATAATCCTTTTTTTGATTTGGCATGGTTTCTTTGTTTAATGGCATATCTATCTTCGTGGTTTATCTAATGCCAAAGTCATCCTTTTAAAACAATAGTGGCATTATTTAACCGATACCTGGAGGGATTAGAAAATCACCCATTTCCTAGTGGTATTAATACAAAAGTTAACGTAATAGCATAATTTGCATTATTATTATTATTATTATTATTATTATTATTGATGTGGTAGTAGTAGTAGTAGTCGTAGTAGTAGTAGTAGTAGTAGTAGTAGTAGTAGTAGTAGCTCCAGATATCCCGCGTCGGATATTAGACGCATCGGATATTAGCCGTTTTTCTATGTAGTAATTATTAGCTAACAGGTTTTGAAGATTATTAATACTGTAATCAGGTTGAACATTCCTCGGAGTCACTCTTCTATGTGAAATGTGAGAGACTAAACTAAACCACGTAAATGACCCACGACGAAGGGGTCATTATTTTAAGTATAAAAGCGCATCGCGTCGGTGCATGTGCAATTTAAATTTTTGCTTCGTCTGTGTAAGTCCGGCGAGTGTTATCCTATGTGGTCAATGTTTGTCGTGGGCTGATTGATTGAGGTAATCTGCTTGAGGCGTGATCATTTATAAAGTGTGCGTGTCTATAGATAGACAGGGTCGTGTATTACTGGAGAGATCTTGAATCAATTAATGAAAAGAATATGGCTCGTAATTGAGACTTATTATCCCGCCGACACTTGGCGCTGATTGAAGAAGAAAGCACGTTTGATCAAAGAGAAAAAACGTTTCGCCGATGGCTATATTTCTTGCCAGGTCGGACTACGAGCATCCCGGCCAACAGACCGGCTCCGCCGACCGCTCTACTCGGGCTGGGCCCGGGAAGTGTCGTCTGTATCAAGCCAACCCGGCGATTTATTGATGTGTGCTGGGGCTGAGGTGGAGTTCTATTGGTAGTAATGATAGCGTCAGAGTTGGTCAGTGTTGAGTAATTGGTCAAGAGCGGAATTAAAGACACAATGATAAGGTTTCTGAATTGCGAGACAACATTCGAATTACTATAAGAAGTGGCGAATGTGTGTACGTAGACAAGATATTTCCGGAGTTTCCCATAATATGACAGAAGTCGGAGTGTGGGAGATTGGAAGACTGTGTGCCGCTAATCAATCGCAGGGCAGGGCCTGACTATCAACATTAAACTATGCATTAAAATTTCTCGTTAACCTAACTGAACAACAGATTTAGAAATAAATTGCATTAACACAGACTAATAAACACAAATCACTGCTCCTATGAAAGACTACGTAACTGGGAATTTCGAAAAAGAAAGTGTTCAAATCCGTGAAAAGCGTGATCCTGAATCCTGCTCTTCAAGGTGGGCATTCACAAAATAGTCAATTGATTGTTCCTGTTCATATTATTTCAATTTTAATTCAATGGGTTACGGTAGTAAAACAGATTCTTGGAATATCGCTGAATATTTAGATAGGAAGCCGTGAATGATACTAATTATTGTTTAATAATTACCTACATTATATCGAGCACTAGGAAGGATTTATCGATAATACGAAGCACATGACACAATTATTTAGTTGCAGATTCCAGTGGGGTAATGGCAGATTTTAATAGTATCGCTTTACGAAAAACCTTACAATGGTGTGCCCTTTTTTATGGTTTCTGGTCACACACACACACACACACACACACATATATATATATACTAGCTAAAGTACCCGGTCCATGACCGGACTAAAAAAAAAAAAAAGAGAAAAAAGTGGTGACTTAATTTGGCGGACCTGAACTTTTGGAACCCCACGCCCTCTAAAATTTTCGTTTTTAATTATTTTTTTTTTTTCAACGGATTATTATCGATTGCAAACCAATCTATCCGATTGTAAAAAAAAAAAAAACTAAAAAAAGTTATTTATTTTTCGAGTTTTCAGGGTGCTCATTTCCCGTATAAGTTTATAGTAAATCGAACCCCATATCGAAACCGCTCTATCTTAACAGTTGGGCTTAATTTGCACTAAGGTATCAAAATTAAGGTGACACAGAAAAAAACAGAACCCACAAATTTTGTAAAAACTGTTAAATTCAAGTAGGGGGTTAGGATTTGGGGTTAGGGTTAGGGGTTGGTGTTGGGGTTGGTGTTAAGGTAAGTTTAATGGGAAAATAAATAATAATTTGGGTTCTTTGTTTTTTCTGGGCCACCCTAACTTTGACACATTTGCGCCAGTTTCCTTTCGAGCAGTTCCGATATGGGGGTTCGATTTACTATAAATTATACGGGGAAATGAGCACCCCTGAAAACTCAAAAAATAAAGAACTTTCAAGAATTTTTAAAAAATCTGATTGATTGGTGGTGTGTAATCGATAATAATCCATTGAAGGAAAAATAAATATTTAAATAAAATTTTTCTTTTAGCGGTTCCGATAAGGGGGTTCAATTTACGATAAACTTATACGGGAAACTGAGCACCCCTGAAAACTCGAAAAATAAATAACTTTTTTGAATTTTTTTTTTTACAGTCTGATAGATTGTGTGCAATCGATAATAATCCATTGAAAGAAGAAAAAAAATTAAAAAACAAATTTTAGAGGGGTGTTCCAAAAGTTCAGGTCCGCCCTTAATTAAAAAAAAATCTGCCTATTTATTTATCATTAGAATTATGATAAATTAAAGAACACATTTTTCTCATTCAAGTTACGTACATTAAAATCATTTTATTTTATGTTTAAGGTAAGAACATATCATACACTGTTTTGTTTATATACGAAATGTTAACTACATCGTATTTTTATTATAATTTTTGTTTATTTTTATTACAATACGAATACAACTATGTTTACTTAGTTACGAAATAAGTAGTTATAAATTTAACTTCCTATTTTTGTAAAAGGCTTTTCTTTCTAAAATTCTTTTGTTTTTAATTTTTCGTATATATACAAAGTTGAGTTATATTATATTTATTAAATAAACGAAATAAAATGTATTAAACAATAATAAGCGCTTATTATTTATTAATAAATAATAAGCGCTTATTATTGTTTTTTTACTTCGCTCTTTCTTACCAAATAAATATTTGTAAGACAGATTATTTCATTTCTTTTCTATCTAAATTAATATTTTAAAGACAGGAATAAAAAGATTGCGATATGAATAAGATTTGATTTTTCGTTAAAAACATACTTTTGCTGTCCGAAGCAAAATAATTTTTTCTAACTCGCTATAAAAAATAATTCAATTGATAAAGACTCGTACAAATTATAAATTGAGCAAGATTATTTTCTCTTCTTTTCACGAAAAGTTTCACTGAAACTCCAGTTTGAAAATAATAATAGTATTTGGGGACAATTTTAAATTCAGTTTTTAATTGCTTGATAAGTTAGAAATAGATTGTAATTTATTTCTTTGAATTTTTTCTACATGACAATTCAAATCTAGTTCTTAACGATAAAGAGAATGCAATATCTATTTTTGCTTACATTTTAAAACGTTTTTCATTAGTTCTCTAAACTATTAGGACTTTTTTTTAAAACCATTAGTATTAATTAAAAACAACTCGTTTTATCATTTTTTTAAATTACATTTATACAACCCTATACTGGTGACTGATTTTTATTGACATTTAAAATCTTATTTAAAAAAAATGTAACCGTAAACTTGTGTTTTGAAACAATTTTCATTTTTCTACAATTTTTGTGCATGACAACAATTTAAATTAAAGTGAGTGTACATTGTACAATAAAAGTTAGTTTCAAAAACATACGATAAATATAAATAAATATTAGAAAGATTAAAAAAACGAATTTATTTTACGTTAAAATTTAGTTTGTCGCTAAACATTTTCATTGTTTCTTTCTTTCTTTCTTTCTACTGCTAAAACAGCCAGGCGAGTCGCTAACATTTTTCGTTGTTTCTTTCTTTCTTTCTTTCTGCTGATAAACAGTCAGGCGAGCATCCGCTGATAGACCAAGCATTAGCAGCAGCAGCAGCTATGCTATGGCTTTCGAAAAATCGTTTGATTTTTGTTTGATTAATCGATTAAATCCCTTAATCAGTAAAAATCAATAACCAAATTTGGAATTTTCTTAGTTTAGAACGATATCAATGTGTATGCAAGATTTTAATCTCAGTGACCTCCCCGTTTTTGAGTTATACGTCGACACGTACATACCAAAATCTCTGTTTATATATTAGATATACAGAGTTACATTGACTTACGAGTTCCCTGATTTTCAAGTTTTCCGAGTTACGAGCTGTCTGTCATCGGGCAATTTGTTGCTTTGTGTTGAGAGCAAAGATTTGAGGTACGAGTGAGTTTCACATACGCTTATGTCAATAAGTTCACTAAAGCATTTAAGTTAGGCCAAAGAAAAAATATTATTTATAAAAATAAACATTATAATATATCACAAGCATATAATTCCTTAAATCTATTTTATTACGATTTTATACAATACAGTGCTAATAATTCATTAGGGCTTTTTGGTAGGGGGTAAACGGATTAAGGGCATTTCAGTTTAGTTCAATGGAGAAAAATGATTTGATATACAAGGAAATTGAGTTATGAGCAGAATTAAACTCGTAGGTGTAGGTATCACTGTACATAAATAGACAGACACAAACACAAAGAGAGAGAGAGAGAGAGGGCGGGGGAGAAAATGAGAGGTAATAATAATATAATAATAATAATAATAATAATAGTGGCCAGCGGATCACAGGGTGAAGTTAAAGGAAAATGAAAAAATTGACAAATATCTGGACCTTACCAGAGAACTGAAAAAGTTATGGAATATGAAAGTGAAAGTTATACCAATTGTAGTTGGTGCACTTGGAACAGTCCCAAAAGGATTAGAAAAGGGTTTGGAAAGTTTGGATCAAGAGGAAGGATTGAAACCATTCAGAATACTGCACTGCTGCAATCTGCCAGAATACCAAGAAGAGTCCTGGAGACCTGAGGAGACTTGCTCAACTCAAAAGGAATAATAATAATATAATAATAATAATAATAATAATAATAATAATAATTAATAAGAATAAGAAGAAGAAGAAAGAAGAAGAAGAAGAAGAAAGAATATCAAATCTTCCGAAGGAAATAATACCTGGCCGTCCCCGTTATAAGATACCCTGGACCATTCTTAAAATGGACCAGAGAGGAGCTTCGACAGATTGACCAAAATACAGGAAAATTAATGACTCTGCACAAGACATTACATCATAGAAATTATACAGCCATGCTATATGTAGCAAGAAAGGAAGGTTAAGAGGATTGCGTAGATGTCCCAATCCAAGGACTCGAAGAACATACAAAAAGGACCAAGAAAGATTAATTAGGGCAGCCAATAACAGCAACTGCATCGTATGGACAAGCAGTAAAATAACAAAAACAAGACAACAGGTTTGGGAAAAAAAAAACCAATTCTATAGATACTTCAAACGACAAATTGGGGAGATGGCACATGAAACCTGGCCATAGTTAAGAAGGGAATCCCCCAAAGAAGGGAGGGAAGGGTTTTCGGAAATTACTTTTGATTAATGAGAATAGAGCCACTTTGGTTGAATTCAGAGTTTTCCTTCTTCTAGATGTGTTACCATACCAAGGCTAACGAGAGTAGCCTGCGTACTTTACAAATAGCTGGACAGAGAATTATTGGATTCTACCTTTCGAATAGTATGTGAAATGTGAACAGTCGCGTCCAGGATTTGAACTTGTCTCCTCGTGTCCATTTCCTACGAGTGTAACCACATACAACACGCCTCCAACTACCATTTCAACATTAAGCCTATCCAAAAAACCTGGTCATTATAACTAACAGGCTGTTTACTAAATCTCCAAAGATGAAAAGAGACGGAACGTAATTAATGAAAATATTCTCCAGTATGAGTCATTTCTCTCTTGTCAGATAAATCTCTCCGTTGACTGTTTACTCTGAAAATATCCCGCTTTTTTGTTGGACAAGGCAATCTTATCAAATATCAGAAAAATATCTTTTTTTTAATTTTTTTTACATTTCCTTCATCTTTGTTTAACATGTTAAAATTAAACAGCAGTTACTTCCCTTTGATACATTTCTTTTGTTCCGTTCTAAAATAAACGTCAGGTTTCATATTAATCTTTCTGGGTGGGTGTAAGAGATTGTATATTTATCTGGTGTTGATAAACTTGATCATTCGATAAACTACGTAGATTTCATTGACGCTCAGTTAGTTTTGTTTCTAAATGATGATTTTAAAGTAATTCCAAATGTGTGTATCCTGGAGTATGCTACTAAACTGCATCTGATGATGAGGCTCAATTTCTGAGGCCCTTGGGAGTATAGAGAAGTGTAATTACATGTCAAATTATCAAGGCCATGGCACCCATCCCTTTCAATTTTTTTCTGAAATTTTGTACAGCTGTGGACTACGGTAAAAGTTAGACAATCCCCAAAATTTAAGCTTCCAATTCCAAGAATTGGCGGAGTTATGTCGATTTTAGCTCTCCAAACTGAGGGTGGTCGCAAAAAATGGCGACTTTTGTAATATTTTTGTCTGTAAAATGAGTTCTAGAGCTTCCCTATTCCTAAAAATTGGTTTATAAAAGCATTTTTGTATAAGGAATATAAAAATGCTATCAAAAAATCCGAAAGTTGACCAGTTTTGATTCAGTAATGATTTCCCGTTTGCAAAGTTTTCCCTGATGATGTTGCTTCGGTTCTGGGCAAACACCTAACTATCATATTTGTACAAATAATGTTCATTATATGTGAATAAAATAGAAACAAACATTGAAACAAATATTGTCTTAAATTCAGTGCCACATCAGGATATTGGTCTTGCTATGAAAATTGGAAATCATCAATAACTTAAAATTGGTTGACTTTCATACTTTTTTCGATAGAGTTTTGGATTTCTCGGGTGAAAATGCTTTTATAAACCATTTTTAGGAGTAAGGAAGGCTCTAGAACACATTTTTACAGACAAAAATAAATTACAAAAAGTCACAATTTTCGCGAACCCCATCAAATTTGGAGAGCTAAAAATCGACATAATTCCGCCAAATTTTTGGGAATGTCTAAGTTTAATACAGTCCACACATGAAAAATTGAAGGGGGGATATTTGCCTCATACCCCACTTGTATGCGCTGGGCACAAGGCCTCATTTTAATGTGGGCCCACCCACAAGCCGAAGCTCATGGGTGGGAAAGAACAAAAATTGCGTCGATTCCTTCGGAATTCCCCCTCAAGGGGGCGCTTCAGGCGCAGGGCAATAACCCCAGCCCTGCCCCTTTAAATCAAGGGGGCAGGTATTGCCTGGGAGGATAGCCCCCTGGGAT
>JALAJA010001336.1:5000-22705 GCA_023376005.1 Doryteuthis pealeii | reverse complement strand
GTTGGTTGGTAGTGGTGGTTTTGTTTTGTTTTTATGGCATATTAACCCTCTTTTCTTTAACGCCGAATCAAATCATTTGCTTAGAGTACATGCTGTTGGTTAAAGTGGTCACCAAACATTATAATGGGTATTACAGTTGTTTTTGACTATTTTGGATCTGGAATTCGATAATTACCCATTTTTTTCATTACATCAACTTTTTTTTAAGTAGGATATCCTCAAAAACCGATTAAAAACAACTAACATTTAACAAATTTGAGCTTATTTTTATAGAATGTTTTAAAATTTACGATGGGAAATAATAAAATTGCTTGACTGTAATGTTTGTATAAGTTCACTGTTCATAGTAAGGATATTGTTACTGTAATCAATGTGTGCAAGTAGTTTCAGGTAAAATTTAACATAAAGTTTTTTTTTTCCAGAGTGTTCAATATGTGACCATTTCACTTTATGCTCCATAGTCAGCCATCATAATACAACCATATACTAGATACTATTGAATAGACTCATCGTTCTTAATTGCAGGATTTGGCCGGAACCTGTTGCTTTCAGCGTGACTTGATCGTATTTTTAAATTACTGGATCTTACTGCCACACCTACATCAGCTCCTTACTTATCACACAGATCACTGTGCTACGCATACGCTTAGTTGGTGAGGTCCGGTACTTTACCTTCAGATAGGACTTGACACAAGATCACAAGTATGGGAGGATCAAAGTCGCTTTTCCGTAGTATCAGATTTGTGAGACGAGCTTTTTAAGTATTACACAACAAGCTGCAAAAGGTTTACAGTGCATTTTGTTCGATCGCATCCGACCAGAAGTCAGGAAAATTCTTAGGAAAAATCAAAACCGATTTGGAAGAAACAAATTCTCAGAGGGTTGGGTCAGCTCAGGCAGTAGAGCGTGCGCCTAGTAACCACAGGTTTCATGGTTCGATACTGGCTCTCACCAAATCAGCGTATGAGTAGCACAGGGATCTGTGCAGTAAAGTAAGGAGCCGATGGTAGGTGTGGCAATAATCCACATACGCAAAAACAATCTTCTTGGTCTAGTGATAGTGAAAAGGGACCCCTTTGCTGTCAGAGTGATTCCGACTTTTGGCCACCCGGACGACTACGAGCGAAAAGTATCTAGGCATCACTTTTGTTTATTGATTTCTTCGAGGTGTTTGACTCTATACACAGAGAAAATATAAAGCAGATACTTGTACGAGGATGAGACAAAAAGTAATGCTATTTTTTTTATTTCATGTGAAGATTTTTTTAATAAAACTAAGGCTTATATTGAGACCTTAACGAGACTCAGTGCAAGAAGAAGAGGGTTTGAGAGTCAAACATTATTCCAGTGACGAGGAGGTGAAATCTGTGATGAAGAAGTGGCTTAAAGAACAGTCAACAGAATTTTACGGGGCAGGGATACATGGTATTTACCTCGTACCCCACTTGTACGGGTTAGGCACAAGGCCCTATTAACGTGGGACCACCCACAAACCGAAGCTCATGGGTGGCGGGTGAAAAATTGCGTCGATCATTCCCCCTCAAGGGGGCGCCTCAGGCGCTGGGCAATAAACCCACCCCCGTCCCTTTAAATAGAGAGGGCATGTGTTGCCCGGGGTGATGGCCCCCTGGGATCCACGCCGTTAATTATAGCAATCCTCACCCGAGGGGGGGGTTTGCATGCTCTCATTCGATGGTGGAAACGTTAGTATTGAGAGAAACGGTGACTAATGTGGAGAAGTAGGGATATGATTCACAGAAGACCAGCTTTATTTTTGATGTATGATACATGTTCTTGTGTGGTAATTATATCTGTCCTAAACAAAATGGCATTGCCTTTTGACTCACCCTCGTAAGCATATGATCTCCCAAAGAAACTGTTATAGCTACAAAAGACGCGAAACAATGGTTCACTCACCTGATGGTATCATTGATTATTTTGACATTGTCGGATGGTTTTTTGCAAGGAGATCCATTAGCACCGTTTCTATTTATGATCTGCTCAGATTACGTAATGCAACGCCATTATATCTATTGAAAAGAAAATGCGTTAACACTAAAAAAGGCAAGAAAAAAAAAACAATATCATAGAGAAACTATCACCGATGCCGACTATGCAGATGATCTTGTGATTCTCGTAAATACATATAACCCATCCGAGCCTTGCTTCATAGACTGAAGCTGGCAGCGAGAAGCATCTGTTTCTACTCTGTGGATAACATCCCAACTTCTCCATATAGTCACTGTTTCTCTCAATAAGAATTTTCCACCTTCGAGTGAGAACATGTATCCCTGTCCCGTAAAATGATGTTGACTGTTCTTTAAGCCACATCTTCATTACAGATTTCACATTCTCGTCACTGGAATAATGTTTGCCTCTCAAACCCTCTTTTATGGGTCCGAAGAGATGAGATTGTCTGAAAGCGCTAAACCTGGTGAGTACGGAGGATGCGGTAAAGTTGGCCACCTGAATGAGGTGATTTTCACCCTTGTCCTGATGCTTGTGTGTGGTCAAGCATTGTTATGTAGAAGGAGGACATTGTCGATTGGCAAGTTGGGTCTTACACGTCGGATTCTTGCTCTGAGTCTCGTTAGGCCCTCAAAGTAAGCCTTAGTTTTATAGAAAAAAACTTCACATAAAATAAAAAAAATGGCATTACTTTTTGACAAACTCGTATATATGTGTGTCTCCGTTATTAATGTGATTTATTATTATAACACAATACTCTTGGATTTGATCTCATTATTGTATTTCAATACATGGAATTTAATTAATGAAACCGACATGATAGAGGTGAGATAAGAGTTTCAGGTTTTATCCTGCACTATTAGTTAGTATTGTTGAGATTTAACAAAAACTTTTGAAATGATTTGTTTACATACACACATATATCTTATTATAATGGAGACTGTGTGTTTTTCTGTCTGTAACCGAAACTATATTCCTACTCAAATCACAATTCCCTTAGTTATTGACATCACATTCTCCATGATTTTATTTTTATCTAAACCTCAATTATTAATAAAATTGTCTTACATTATTAATACTGTTAACTATGTCTACATAATGAGAACATGCAATTATATTTATATATACAACAAAATAGCGGTTTACAGTGTGAACGGGAAGGCTAATTTGCATATTAATATTAAAAAATCGAATTTAATAAATATGTGCTTAGTATTATTGATTTCTAACTGTTTGGTTTTATTTTAATGAATATAAGAAAAAGTCTCTTCAATAAATCTTAAATGAAATCCATTAACAAGATAAAATAACTGTCATTTTATTCTTTACTTCCTCTTATAACTAAATACTTAAATTAGAAAAAAATAACAATGAAAGACGAGAGTGATGGAAGAGTAAGTTTCAGTTGTTCTATTTTTTATTATACTCCCTCTGTTTCAAATCTTTTATTATACCCTCTGTTTCAAATCTTTTTATCTGTATTCTTATTTAGTTTCATTAGCCTTTCTAATTTAATACAATATTTTATTACATTAAAACTTAAATACTTGCACCCGGAGGGTGCATATATTTGCTAGTATATATATATATATATATATATATATTATATAATATATATATATATATATGTGTGTGTGTGTGTGTGTGTGTGTGTGATATAGCGCGTGAAAGAGAGCAAGCGAGTGAGAGAGAAAGAGAGAGAGAGAGAGAGAGAGAGAGAGAGAGAGAGAGAGTGAAAGGGAGAGAGATCCATGATTAATGATATTGGAGACTATCTTCCTTACCATTTTTTTCGTAAAAGGCATTTTAATCACGCTTATTTTGTTCCATATCTTTACATTCATCTTTCGTTTCGCCATCCTTTTTCTCTTGTCAAATTCATCATCTTTATACAGCTGTTTCCTAAATGTCTTTGCACCCACCCAGCTTCAACGCATTTCTGATTTTATTCGTGCAATGAGGAGCATTTCTTAAAAAAAGAAAATTCTTTTCATCCTTTCTCCTTCGGGTTTTCGTCATAATATCTAAATTTGATACTCTCAACTGCATAAATATGTGTAATGACGCAAAGGGCCAGTTTAGCTCTGTCGGTAGAGCGTTCGGCTAGGAATCACAAGGTTCATAGTTCGATACCGGCCCTCGCCAACTCAGCGTATGAGTAGCACAAGGATCTGTGCGGTAAAGTGAGGAGCTGATGGTAGGTGTGGCGCTCCACATCAGACGCTAAAATAATCTCCTTGGTCTAGCGCTATTGAAAAGGGGATAGACTCCATCGCTGTCTGGCTGATACCGACATTATGCCGCCCCGACGACTTTACTTTACTTACACTAAACATTACCAGTATCTTTTTTTTCTCTTCTGATTGATAATGATTTTTTAGAATTGCATCAGGTTTGGAAAAGCTTAACCTCTCACTGCGAAATCGACGAGCTAATTTTGAATTTTAGTTGAGATCACAGTCACTTAGTTGTTGGGAGAGTTATGAATCCAGAAGGTGTTATCACTGGCATGGCACGAAAGTGGTAAAAGAAGAGAGTAACTGAACCTGTGGTTGAGCGGTATACCATCTTTAATATCTCACACAAAAAGCTATATAGGAACTATACGAGTATGCTGCAGGAAGCGCGTGGTGTAATGGTTAAATCCATGGGAAATGGACTCGTCGCTCCGAGTTCAAATCCTGGACGGGGTAATTGCATTTCACTTAGCGCTAATACCCTGGTGAAAGGTATGAATCCTACTCTCCCTCCAGCTATGGATAAATAGTAGGGCAGACTGGGCTCTTTAACCTTGGTTAGGCAACCGGTCTAGGAGAAGGAAAACTCTGAATTCAAACCTGTTAAACTCCGCTTAAGAAATTGACCTTGTGTCGCATCCTGCTCGTGCGGAGGGGTTGGTAAATATATATACGAGTATGCTGCATGTTGTCTTGATCAAATCCTGGAAACAACACTTCACAAAAAGGCAACTATGCGGTCACATGCCTTCTATTACACACAAAATCCGAGTAAACATTCTGGATTTTGCTGGAGAAGCAATGACGAACTCATAAGTGACGTTCACCTCTGGACGCCTATACAGATATACAAAAGAGTAATCAACCAGAAAAAAAACAACAACTTTACATTGATCATTGTGATTTCTGGATGCCGTGCGGAAGACCGATAGGGACAGAGAGAGAGAGAGAGAGAGAGAGAGAGAGAGAGAGAGAGAGAGAGAGAGGGGGGGGGAGGAGAGAGAAATATTCATGAGTATTTATCCTGTCAACGTGACATGATGATAATGATTGTGATGACTATACTTGTAAAATTGATCGCGCTTCCTATCAGCAGAAAATATTCAAAAAACGTCAAAATTCTTTTTTTTTTCAAAGAAATAATTTTTACCCAACAATACAAAACGGTGCTCTGTCGGTTGGGTCTGTAGAATATGCCAACTGCATCTCTGCACCGACTCCATTTGGGTGACCTATTTGTCGCAGGGTTGCAACCCGTGTTGTTTAAGGACGGAATCTTACTGACTGGACAGTCCATGAAATGCAACACTCCACTTTGGGTGGTCGATGAGGCAACCTCCAACCAACCGGATAGACACGTTAAGCCCTAGCACCCATGTGCTTGTTCCGATCGTATTGATCCTATGCCAATTGCCACCCCTATTTATCATACATGTGCTATAAGTCGATGGCAGAGGGTCTTACTCTCCTGTGTATGGCGTTAGACTGTGTATGGCGTTGAGATGATGTTCCACATCTGGAGCTGTGGAGAGTGTGGAGCAACCCTTCATAGCCATTAATCTCAGGTACTACCTGTTAGGGTCCAATGTATGGTCTTAATAGATAAAAATTAGTTTTCAAAATGTGTTAAAAAGAGTTTTAAAAAACTTGAATACTCAACAGGAATGAATATAAGAAAATCGTTTTCGGTGTGAAAAAAACAAACAAACCCCAAAAGACAGGAATTGGCATGCCGTGAAAACCAACCAACCAACCAACCAACCAACCAACCAGCCAGCAAACCTATTGACCAATTAGATTTTTCCTAATACAGTAATATATTATTAGGAAAAGTTGGATGTTTGGATGTTTTTTTTACGGCATCTCAATTCTTGGTTTTGTGTTTGTTCTGATATTTTTCTTGCACATAAATTGAAATTGGGTTTCGGCAAATAAAGATATGTACCCCAAAAAGAATTAAGTCTCAGTGTTCCTGGTAATACCGTTATTTCTGTAATCATTCTATTCAATCTTAAAATGTTTGACTATTATTATTTTTTATAATAATAGTAAAAACATTTTAAGATTGAATAAGATGATTACAGAAATAACGGTATTATCAGGAACACTTTTTGGGGTACATCTCTTTATTTGCCGAAACCCAATTTCAATTTATGTGCAAGGAAAATATCAGAACAAACACAAAACCAAGAGTTGGAATGCCGTAAAACCAACCAACCAACCAACCAACCAACCAAATAAAACGGAGATTGGCCCACTTTTAATTCACACTTGTCAGAATTTTAATTTATTTTATGTGGCATTATTTCCGGTTTGTTTTTTTAGTTTATTTTTTTAATTTTTTTTATTTTTAAATACAAGTTGTTTGAAAATTCTTTTGTTGCACTCGAAAAGGACAAAAACATTTTTTTTGTTTTTGTTTTTTTAAATTCACTGGCTCAAGTTCCGATCTTTCCAATTAAAATTGATGAACCAGTCACGATTTTTTTTTTGAATTGCAGATTTCATTTTAAAGAATCTGCTTATTTTGTTGTCTTTAATTCATTATGGTCATTTATCAAAATCTTTTTTGTCATGATTTTTTAAATTTCTAGACACGCAGGATTTTTTTTATTTTTAAAATTAGTTCCAGACTAGACTGTTTTAACTATGAATAGGTAAACGTTTCCTAAAATGGAATAACATTAAATAACATATTAAATCAAACAAAAACTGCCGTCTCCGTTGTGACTTTTTGTTGGTTGGGTGGATTTTACGGCATGTCAACCTTCGGGTTATTTCATACCGAAGATGTTTTTTTTTTATTCATTTTTGTTGAATATTCCATTTATTTAAACTCAGATTTTCAAACATATTTTCAAAACACATTTTGATTTATTTAACCTATAGATGGGACCCTTGTAGGTACTACCATCCCGAGTCAGAGTGGACCAGGGAGTAATGGTGACGAAGTGGCCCTCCATACTCTCCAGAGGTAAAGAATTGGAACTTTACCACTAGATGCTGTTTATCGTCATAACCGGGATACTAAGACCTCTAGCAACCACCTTCGAGCCCATCTATGATTAAAAAAAGTTTTGGGTATTTGCCATAAAACAACAGGGTTGGGACGATTATATAGGTTGACATGACCAACCGAGTGATTCAAGGGGCCTCTCCGACCGCACGACTGGCCCAAGTCAGGGCTAAAGTGGAGTGTTACTGCCCTTAAGTATCACGGATCACCTTTCCATGTCCAACAGCTGTCCTCGGGGGGGGGGACCCCACAGAGGTGCAGTCAGCGTATTCTACAGCAACAGCCGACAGATATAGTAACTTTTGTATCAAACTAAGCACATATAGTAGTGGGGTCTCCAGTTGAAAGATTTTGGGGAATAGTGTGGTATACACAGAATCTGTTTGAATATCCTATGAAGTTTTTGTTTCGTTTTATAAAATAACTATAAATAGCAGCAGGTTCTGCACTTAAACGAGAGTTAATATTTCAGCGGATAGCTAATAAGACTGCCACGCGAGTATCCTTTTCATTAGTATATGTTTGTACTAGTGTTCTTTGTTAATATAATTGTTTAACTCATTTTCTCTCTTGTGTCTTTATTGTGGCCCCTAACCAGTCCACAGGAGTCTGCCCCTGTCTATGGTTGCGCAAATCTTGGCTTGGCAGTCGTTTCTAATAGACCTCCCATTGACACTACCATGAAGTTAACGCAGTTATTCGGTTTTTGAACAGAAAAGGAATTAAACCGATGGAAATTAATTGACAATTAACGGAAGCGTATGGCGAGTCGTGCATGGATGTCAAAAACGTCATTAAGTGGTGTACGGAGTTTACAACGACGACGATGTTCAACGCTTTCTCAATGATATGACAGTGAACTGGTGTGACACGGGCATACAAAAAACTGCCACGGAGTCTACAAAAATCCACAGACCAAAATAGCGATTACGTAGAAAAGTAGGTGCATGCCAGCAGGTCATCACCCCTGGGAGATTTTCCACACAGCATCCAGAATCCGCACAGAGATGATTGATGTGTACGGTTTTGCTTGTAGGTCTATATTGTGAGTCCATGTTTAGATGTCAACAAAAGAACGTCACTAATTATTTCGTTCTTGCTTATACACCCCCCATATATATATATATATATATATATATATATATATATATATATATATAACTATCTGCATGAACCACATATTTAAATAATCTATTTATATATACATATAGTGAGAGAGAAACAGCTATATATATCAACCGTTACTACGCAACCATTATAAACAAAAAGTAAGTTACAAAAACACACACAAGCTATCAAATATCAGAAATCACCCATGTACATATTCTGCCAAAATATAGTTATTCAATGCCTGAATAAGATAACAAATCTGAAACACGTGTCGCATATGTAAGTTAATAATAGTTTTTTTTTTTAAACATAATCCTTTTTGCAAACCTTTTTTTTTATAGAATATCTAATTTTCTCCCGTTGGACCCATAACAACACTTTATACGGTTGGTGTAGGGGTTACGATCCTCGCCTGTCAGCTTGACAGTCAAGGTTCGAATCATGAACAAGGCGGTCTTCCTATCTATAGCTCTGCTGATGAGGCCTAATAGGCCGAAATGTACATACAGAGATTGAATTTTCTCGATTTGTTTAGCCTTACATTTAAATAGGTATGCCCGCTTAATTAATTAATTATTTATTAATTAATCTTTCAAAATTACGTACGACTTCAATTAAACACATATTCTCCCATATATATATATATATATATATATAATGTGTACATACAAGAAGAGAATCGATATATATATTGTAAATATGTATGAAAATTATATAAGGGCTTATATATATGTATATAGTATCTTCTCTCTCTCTCTTCTCTCTCTATATATATATATATATATATATATATATATATATAATATATTATATATGCGCGTGTGCATATATATGTATATTAACATGTGCTTATCTATACTCACAACCATATAGATATATGCCTTTTGAGATACATAAGAAAGGGATATGAATCTTCTATTTCTTTCTCTATAATGATTATAGCAATCTCTATAATTGCTTAGCTCATACCATCATATAGAGGCAATATCTCCCCTAGAAGCAATCCAAAAATATAGACTCCCGAATGTAGCGGATAGGATTAATGGATACATTGCGAGTTAATGACAGGTTCGCCAAAGTGCACTCATCAGCCGGCCAACCGACCCAAAGACCCACCGACCCACCGACCGATAGAGAAAGCCACGTCTAAGACCCAACAGGCAGAAACCACTTCAACGAATCTGCATCTATTTTTAATTTTTTTTTTTTTGTTACTTTTTGATCTGGAGTGCTGCATCAGCAGGACTGGCACTTGCTTATCAATCCCCGGGTAATCACTCTAAATCCGCCCACTCGAATAATACCACCTGCAGGCTTGGAATATATATATATATATATATATATATATATATATAATATAATGTGTGTGTGTGTGTGTGTGTTGTGTGTGTGTGTGTACATATTCAATTTACGTACCAAGGAACAACGTACATAGTCTTTTATAGGTATCTGTTTAACTGCCTTTTGTGAGTCTGCTAGTATCTACGAAACCCCTTTTTTTCCCTCGCTACATCGTTCTTACATTCTATCAATTTCCAAATATATATAATATATATATATATATATATATATTGTGTGTGGTGTGTGTGTGTGTGTACGTGTGTCTATTTGTATATATATAATTTTATATACATATATAAACATATATATTTATATTTATATATATGTGTGATTGTATGTGTGCGTGCACACATGAACACGCGCATATATATATATATATATAAATATATATATATATATATAAATATATATATATATATATATATATATAATATATATATATATATGCACACTTTAACTACCTAGGAACCATCTCCTCATTATATGAATTTTTAAACAGTGTGTTAGTGCATATGTCAATAGCTACCTCTCATTCACAAAATTCCCTTCTCTCTTTCTTTCTGTCTGATTGTCTGTCTCTCTCTCTATATATATGCATATATGTATATATATTCGCCCTCATTCTCTCTTTCAGACACACACATATATATATGAATTAAAAGTGACCAAGTTTAAATAAAAATCAAAAGAATCAAAAACTTCCCGAACGCCGACCCGCAGAGCAGGTTAAATTAAAAATAATATCTATCTTTCTCTCTCTCTCTCTCTCTCTCTCTATATATATATATATATATAATATATATGTATATATATATATTATATATATAATTATATCTTTTATCAACAGCCCTAGACTGACCGTAATTTTAAGAGTGTATAATTTTTTCGAATTGACTATATATACAGATACATATAATTATTATAGATATATTACATTATTTGAAATTGTTACCATAAAGTGTCCACCTTGAATTTCTTTCTTTTGGAAACAAAGTAAAAATATGTAAATAGTTAACTAGTGAACGTGTAATATATATATATATATATATATATATATATATATATATATATATATATATATATTATATTATCATTATATTATTATCATTATTATTATTATCATTTTTCTATATCTCATTTAGATGGGTTATGTGCACACCTAGCTGTATATCTCTCTGCTGTCTGTAATCCTCTCTCTCTCTTTATATATATATATATATATATATATATATATATATAATATATATATATATATATATATATAATGTGTGTGTGTGCGTGTGCGTGTGTGTGTTTTCACTTAACGTATAAAATGTATACACCTATGAGTTTGCATGTATGTACCTGTTATCGTTTATTAGCGTGACATTAATAATAATTTATATATATATATATATATATATATATATATATATATATATATATATATATAATCTTTGTGTGATTGTTTATGCGAACTAAAACCGATGTAAAAATCGCATTCATCTCGCTGGCAACAACGTCACAAAAAAGTAGCAACGTAATGCTATTAACTCTTTGCTTACTTTAATCTGTCGCACACAGGGGCTCTACCGCCACTACCCGCCCACCAGCCCAAGTAGAGAAATTGATGTTTAGTTAATTTTAATTGGGAAGAAGGACTCAGATTAAAATAATAATCGGACTTTATTTCAATAGAAAGATTTCTGATGTGAATAGTGAACTTTGGAATATCACATCATACAGGTAAGGAATATCAAGAATGTTTGGTACAGCCGTGGGGGAAATTTGGTAGCAAAGATGTGGGACTAAAGTTTGAGTCGTAGGGTAATCATTGTATGGGATTAATAACTTTTTGTACTATACTCTTTGGACATCCCTCGTACCTGTCTAAGCTGAAGTGTTTTCAGATGGATATCTCATTTATAATTCCAACATTTTCTTTGCAAAATCTTCTGAAGGAAATTCACATTCATAAGATACTGCTAATCCCTTTCACCGCGAAACTCCCGAAGAGACGGCCAATGTAAATCGGTATTTAAATGAATGACTCCGGTATTGAAAATCTGTCAGGGAAATCGACTTAAGAATGTTTCGTATTTTAAAGTTAGTGTTGTATATCCCTTATAAGACATCGGGTATATAAACGAGAGAGAGAGAGAGAGAGAGAGAGAGAGAGAGAGAGAGAGAGAGAGAAGAGAGAGAGAGAGAGAGAGATAGATGATAGATAATGGTTCTCACTTTTTAAACGTTGCTGTTTCTAACTCGGCCGGCCACCATGTTCTCTTGTTGGACTGTTTATTTTCTTCAGGGTTTTCTGTTAAGGGCCGGTTCTTTAATTTTGGCTGGTTATTTCTTGTTTAATATTAACTTAATAAGCAAGACTTGTTGCTTTCTTCTAAACCTTTATTACAACAACCCAGTCCATATTCACCCGCCGCAGTAGGTGACCGACCCTCATAGCGAGCGACTTCGAGTTCACTCGCTCTGAAGTCTTTGTCGCATCTGAAACTAATTCCCACGCGTCTGTATTGGCGCGCTCTACCGGAAGGTCAGGCGGAATGTCACCGCTGTCACTCATCGGCCACGGTAACTTTCCACTGAAATTATGTTCTTCTGACTCTAACGAACTTTATTAAAATATTCTAACTACATGTACGTACGTAAATCATAAGCTACTTATGAATTATGTAACTTTAGATAAACTGTGGCAATATATGACAATTAATATATTTTTATAATGTCTAGAAGGGTCTACTGTAATTTGTACGTGCAGCTGTTCAATTTGGGAAATGGTACAAGAACGTCTATATTGACTAATACATAAAAAAACATCAAAACCAAACTCTGGAGAATCGGTGTAAGTTGGGTAGAAAGTCAGAATTTGGATCATAGACAAGGTTATAAAAATGAAAAAAGAAAAAAAGATCAAAATGTGTACTTCAGAAGATTAGAAGAAGAAAGGCTTCTAGGCTAAAGAACGAGCCTCGCTTGGTCCAATGCATCCGACTAACCATTGTCCGTGTTAATGTAATTACCATCTTTCAACCATTCAAGTCAAAATTCTTATTATTCTTATTCTTATTCTTATTCTTATTATTCTACTTCTTATTATCATCTCACATCTTTCAGCGTTTGCCAGAAGTATTTCACTGGTGTCCAGATGACAGCAAGTCCCGTCAGGTTTCCAGGATTTTCTGATTATTTTAGCCGATCTCAACAATGCTTTTGTTTGGATGGTCCCTTCCGGGAGTGCATGCAAGCGTGGCAGAGAAGGATGGGAAGGTGCATTAGACTCTAGGGGGATTACTTTGAAGGGAATAACTTGTAGTTTGTAGTTTGGATTTGAAATAATATTTTTGTGACAACCAGTCCTGGAACCTTTCTGACAGACCTCGTAAGATTTACATTACAAATATTCCCCAAATAGGAATCTGTGGAACAATAGACTTACAAATGATCGAACGTATGTTGTCATTTGCGGAAAATATTTGAACTCCCTAAATTCTAAGATCATTATTTTTTTGTTTTTGTTTCATTTCTTTTCTTCCTGCATCTGACAAAATGTGAAGAATAAAAAAGGAAAATTACTAACCAACACAGACAATCTATTCAAATACTTCTTTAAAATGTTTTTTGTCAATTTACTGGACGGGAAATTGAAGTATTAATACGTTATCTCATAAAAATCTCGCTAACGAAGAAAACTAAGAAATACCAGAAATCCTAAAGACACGTATAGGAGGAAGAAGTAGAAAATGAGAAGCAGTATTAGAGAGAGAGAGAGAGAGAGAGAGAGAGAGAGAGAGAGAGAGAGAGAGAGAGAGAGAGAGAGAGAGAGAGAGAGAGAGTGGTTGTGGTGGGTGGAGGGAGTTATGGACAGATTTTGAAGAATGCGATGAATAAAAATGTAATCTAAAAAGGAAAAAAAAAGAATGATTAAGTCGAGAAAAAAAAAGTTAGAATAAAGTTTAAATTAAACTGGCAAAACTAAAGAAACATGATGTCGAAGAATGAAAAGTGAAGGATATAATGAAATATTGACGGAAGAAGATAGAGAGCTGGAAGGGAATGCTGGGAATGAAGTGTGTTTAAAATAAGCTGGTGGGAGGGAACAGCACGTGTCAAACAAAATGGCCACCACAGAAACAAATTCAAGAAAACACACACACAAAAAAAAAACAACTTCTGGACTATTTAAAAGAAGAGAAGAAAAAACAAAGTCAAGATCGTTTCGGTAATTTCTATCATTAAGAACAAAAGAATTGTTCCATCAACAATAATAAAAGAGTGAGAAACGAAGGTAAGACAGGAGAAAAAAGTGTAACGAGGTCAAATTTTAGAATTTACACTACAATTGTTTGGTGCTTAAAATTCTGAACGTTCTGTCTGATTAGACGAATCGTCTAATTGTAAAAAGACAAGAAAGTTTAACAAAATAAATAAGTAAATAGATAAATAAACATCCGACATTTCATATTAGAAACGGCAGCGACATAAGCTTCTGTTATTTGTACGTATTTTATTTACTTATCTCATTTACAAATTTTATTTAAAAAAAATACGATTCCTTTTCTTATTATAGGTTTTATTCTATTAATTTTCTTTGGTTTTTCGTAAAAAAATGTTAACTTTAAAAACAAAGACGGCAGAATTAAGCACTTTGGACCCAGAATTATTGATATTTTACATAATAATATATATAAGATATAAACAAAATATTGAAACAATTTAATACAATAAGGAGTTGATAAGAACATGTGTAGTGGCAACATTTTCGAAGAAGTATAAAAAAAAACAACCTAGAAGCCAAGAAGATGATAAAAAGATAAAGTTTAAATTAGAGGAAGATAAGAAAATGAAAATAGAAAGAATAAAACAAATCTAAAAGAGAAAAGAATGAAGAATAAAATAATTAAAAGATCGTTCAGGAGAAAAAGAAAAAGAAATAAATCACCGTAAAAAAAAAAGAAACAGAAAAAAAGGTTGGTAGAAAAAAGAAAAAAAGTGTCTGTTAGTTAAGGAAGAATAAAAGTAAAGCGAATGCGATAAATTATCATTGAATACAAATAAATAATATTCTAATTAAAAAAAAGAATAACAAAATATAGAAATAAATGGAAAAAATCAAAATTATTAAAGAATAATAAAATATTTAGAAAAAAAATGAAGGAAATGGCCGAAAATTAAGATAAGAAAAACAAAAAGGAATGTATTGAATTAAAGAAATAAAATAAAGATAACCAAGTATAAATGTAGGGTGAATGCGACGAATTCTTGAATAAAATACGTATAAGTAATACACTTATTTGAAACAAAATAAATAAATAAATAGATATTATTTATTTATTTATTTATTTATTTTGAGAAATGATATTAGCCGTGTCAGATAAAAGAAATAAACCTTATCCCAAAATAGGAAAATACAATGATGTACAGTTGATTTTGTAAACAAGGTTTTTCTAAATGACACGTAAGTATGCCAAGTTCAACAGTTGACAGGTAACAATGCGTAACCAAAGATGTTTCTAAACTAAAAATAGAAATGTGAATTCCGCAGGGAAACGTGTTAACTGGGTGGCATCGAAAATTTGAAAAAATGTTTGCAAGATGTATAGACTTACTACTTTGGTTATAAAGGAGATATCGCGGACGAAAATATAACAAAGGGTCTCAAATCGGAGGCACCCGAAAGAAAAGAGTTATTTTCAGGGTCAATCTCCAAAACTCGAGGAAACAAATATAAAAAGACTAGCCACAATTCCACCTTAAAGAATACCCCATTCTCGAAATGTAAAGATCATACCTTCCTTTCAACTGATTGATTGATTTAAGTTATTGATTTTAATCGCATTTTGCCTGTCTCAGTCCTTGATGCTTGCAGTGCCCCTGAGCGGCAATGCAGAACTGATCAATCTTTGCCACTGACCCTACGTATACGTAAACTCTAGTACAGAAAGGAGTTCTGAAAGTATTTTCAGCTAATAAAAAAAGACCCCCCTTTGGTTTGAAATCAGTTTTCCTTCTTCTAGCCCAGTTGACACACCAAAGTTATAGAGCCCAGTCTTCCCTACTATTTGTCCATAGCTAGAGGAAGAATAGTTGGATTCGTACCTTTCCCAATGTTATTAGCGCTATCTGAAATACAGCCTCGGCCAGGATTCGAATTCATCTACGACGGCAACCATTACACCACGCACCTCTGCAAAGTCCTAGTATAAAAGAAATCAAAAAGTGTTGTAATTCGAGTATCAGAGTTGAAAAAAAATAATAGAAATAAAAACAACGAGTAGAGGATAGAGGAAAAGGTTTACTTAGCAAATATAAAAAGTAAAAAGAAGTAATTAGCAATAACTAGTTGAATTCTCGTGAGATCTCGCTGTTTCTCTCTTCTGAGATTTCGTCAGATATTATTCATAGGAAAAACAGACGATTTCATTCTTAGTAATTAAATACTATATGACAAAACCAAGTCGTAGTTGTATCAGTGCTACTGCACGTGTGGACCACTTGTATCCTAACAAAGTGCCTAGAGAATAAGTTAGATGGGAGTTACACAAGAATGCCGCGTGTTGTCATAACCAAATCGTGGAAGCTGCACTTCATAAGAAAGTAACTGTGCGACCACTTGCCTCCTATCACAAATACCATCTAAGTAGGACGAACAAGATATGCTGTACATTGTTACAGAAGAAAGGACGAACCAATAAGAGGTGTTCTCCTGTAGAAGCTTACACATGGGCACGCCAGTGTGGGCTTTCCAGCTAGGACCTACGTTGATTTGCTCAACGTGGACTCTGGATGCTACACAGAAAACCCTTGGATGGGCGATGAACGAAGGAGACGGTTGGCAATAGATTTCCATGGATATCCGTTCAGCCAGCGAAATGGATGGACTCTCTCGTCGATTAAGGGTTCACCCAAATGAACAAACCACACAGTGTTTTGTTTATAGTGGTGAAGGCTTGTGTTGGACCATCCACACTTTTTGGCACAGTCGATAGGGAAGAATTGGTGCACAGGGAATGCCACAAACCCAATCAACGACTGTTTTTCAATTTCAGAGTTTTCTCTCTCCTAGACAGGTTACCTAACTAAGGTTAAAGAGCCCAGGCTGCGCTACTAATTTACCCATAACTGGAGGGTGAATATATGGATTCATACCTTTCCCAAGGGTATTAGTACTATGTGAAAGTGCAGACAGCCTTGTCTAAGAATTGAACTCGGGTCGACGAGTCCATTTTCTACGACTCTAACCATTATGCCACACGCCTGATGATGATGATGATGATGATGATGACGACGCCGACGACGATGATGATGATAATAAAAAGAATGAAATAAACTGAACAAAAAAAACTGGAATGAAATAAACTGAACAAAATGAATAAGATGATGATGATGACGACGATGATGATGATGACGATGACGATGATGATGAAGATGATGATGATCATGAGGAGGAGGACAAAAAGAGACATTGCTCTCTAATTAATAATTATCATACGTGGAATAAAATAAACTGAACAAAATGAACAAGATGATGACGACGACAATGATGATGATGATGATGATGATGACAAAAAGAGGCATTGCCCTCTAATATACGTGGAATAAAATAAACTGAGCAAAATGAGCAAGATGATGATGACGATAATGACGATGATGATGATGAAGACGATGATGATGATGATGATGATGATGATAATGATGGGAACAAAAAGAGACATTGCACTCTAATATACGTGGAATAAAATAAACTGAACAATGATGAATGAATTGAAGAAATGATCACAGAGATCCGCCATGAATTTTAAAAAGGGTAAACCTATTCTCATTATAGCGGGTGCGCATGGACGTGCGTGTAAATGAAGGATGTGCGTAGCGATTATGTTTGGGTGGCTAAGGCGGGGAAGGTGTTGTGTGCGTGCCACTGAAGCGGGTTCGGGGGAGGGAAGGTCAGGTGTTAGAGGATTGCACGCACGCACGCACGCACGCACCGGGAAGCTGCTAATGTCCACCCTCGTCTCGACTTTACCCGACTCAGCTACCAA
>JALAJA010001336.1:0-2500 GCA_023376005.1 Doryteuthis pealeii | reverse complement strand
AGAGAGAGGGAAATAATTTTGCAAATTGCTTATCAAATTAAAAAAAGAAATTGTTTATTACAAATGTTCGTTTATTTTGATGACTTAATTTCCTTGTTGATATAGTGATATAGTGATAAATTCGCTTGATTCATTTTCCTTTTTACCTCAGAATGTAACAGTAAAAAAGAAGCTAAGAATTAAACATTTGTCCTTATTTGTGGATTGAACATTTCGCGTATTTGTTCAAACGAAACCTTTTTGTAATTGAATGAATAGTTAATTTATTTATTTTTATTAACAGTTTTGAGTTACACTGATTAAAAAAATAATATATTTTGTTTTAAGTAATATGAAAAGTGTTTGTTTAAAAGTGAATTTTTCCAAGTATCAATGAACAATACTTTCATTTAATGTTTGCTATGACAAATATACATTCCTTTAAGATATGATATAAGATGAGTTCTATTACTATTTGCTAACAATATATTTTTACGAGTTTGGCTGCTCTAAAAAATCAAAAAATAAATTAAATATCCCAATAGATTCAGCATCAGATATGCAAAAATTCAATACTCGGACCTTGCCAAGAAACTGAAAAAACTGTGGAAAATGTCGTAAATGTCGCACATATTGTGATTGGTGGCCCTTGAAACACAATCTCCAAGGGTCTGGAAAAGAATTCTGAGTTAAATGAAATCAGAGGAAGAATCGAGACCATCCAAACTACAGCACTATAAGATCAGCTAGAATACCAGAAATATTCCTGGAGACCAGAGGAGACTTACTGTCACCAGCCTCCATTTAACCACTGGTTAAGGCGGGTGTTGAAAAAGTTTCACGTAGCGAAATAATAAATAATAATAATAATAATAATAATAATATATAATAATATATATGGATAGCGATATTAAAAATAACTGATGGAAATTGAGGAGGGTCCTGTTGCAAGTATACACGTAAGTATGCTCAGATCAACGCTTAAGAATTTAGCAAAGTGGAAAACACCAGGCCATGATGGCATACACGGATTCTGGTTCAAGACATTCACTTCAATCCACGAGAGAATGGTCCAACAACTAAACAAATGTCTACAGGAAGCAAATGTAACCGAATGGATGAAAAAAGGAATAACTACCCTAATCCAGAAAAGACCCACAAATAGGAAATATCCATAGCCAATTATAGACCCATAACTTGTCTGCCCATGATGTGGAACATATTGTCTGTGGTAATAAAAGAAGAAATAGACTTTTCACGTAATGGCGTAATCTTTTTCCAAAAGAAGAGAAAGGATGCGCAAGGAAAAAGAGAAACACATGACTTACTTTATATAGATCAACACATCCTTAAAAGACGTTGAGAATAGGCGAAAAAATATTGCAATGGCATGGATGGAATACTGAAAAACTTATGACATGGTCCCACATACCTGGATTTTAGAATGTATGAAAATGTATAAAATATCCAACAACATCATAAATTTTATCAAAAAAAGCCATGGAAAACCGGAGAGTCAATTAAAAGCAGGAGGACAATCCCTGGCAGAAGTAAAAATCCAAAGGTATTTTCCAAGTAGACTCGCTATACCGACTACTATTTATTATAGCAATGATGTCACTCAATCATATACTCAGAAAATGCACAGGGGATACAAATTCACTAACTCTCAAGAAAAAATAACCCCTTATGTACATGGATGACATAATGTTTTTTTTCAAAAATGAAAAGAACTAGAAACCATGGTACAAACCATTAGCATATAGCCAAGATATAGGGATAGGGATGGAATTCGGAATCGAAAATGTGCTATGCTAGTAATTAATGGACGGAAATACAATACCAAATCAGGACACGATAAAATCACTTAAGAAAAAAGTAAGTTACAAATACTTAGGAATTTTTTTAGAAGCAGACAATATCAAGCAAACAGGACGAAAGAAAAGTTAAAAAGAATACTTCAGAAGAACAAGAACGCTTTTAGAAACCAAGCTCAACAGCAGAAATCTTATGAGAGGAATAAATACCTGGGCCATCCCCGTTATAAGATACTCTGGTCCATTCTTAAAATTGACAAAAGAACTCAGACAGAGCGACCAAAGAACTAGGAAATTAATAACGATGCAAGAAGTCTGTACATCCCAGAGATGATATGGATAGGCTATATGTATCATGAAAGAAGTGGAAAATGTATTGGCAACATAGAGGACGTGTAGAGGCCACAATCAAGGACTCGAAGAATACACAAAAAAGAGCAAAGAAGATTACTTATGGCAGCCAACTACATCAGATGTAATTATATGGACAAACAGAAAAACAACGAAAACTAGAAGACAAAGATGGGAAAGAAAAACAATTATATGGACACTTCAAACAGCAAATCGGAGAATTGCACATAAAAAAGACTTGGACATGGTTAAGAAGAGGTGAAACCTCAAGAGGGAAAGTGAATCACTAATTATTGCTGCACAAAATAATGCCATAAGAACAAATTATATCAAAACAAAAAATTGATAATACG